>CM052313.1:18975001-19001562 GCA_028455605.1 Lasioglossum malachurum | reverse complement strand
AACACTAACTCGAACAAATAATACCAATGCTTTACCTTACTGCTAGGTTATGGGTATATAAAAACCACACAGTTTATGGTCCTAAAGATGTCTTAAAGACGTCCTCTTAGCACGTAAGAGTTTCAGAACTAAAATAGACGTAAAATGGACGTTTTTAAGACGTCGTGTGCCATCTGGGGGGGGGGGGGGGGCAAATTCTTGCCATTACAATTTTTATAAACTAGTTCGTAGCAATTTGGAACTGTGGAACAATCAGGTCAATCGTTTCTCTTAAACATCTAAATTCTCCAAAACTTCGTGGACACGAATGCTATTCGTACAGACATTATTCTCTTGTCGTTACTATTTAAACAATATAGTCTCCGGAACAATGACATCTATTCTTTTGTTATCAACATTAATTTGAGTACATATATGATACAGTAAATGTAGACATACAATGAAGTCGACATTCAATCGAGATCAAATATTCTATTCTTTTGTTATCTATATTTAAATGTTATAGTAAAAGGCACGCGATAAATAAAATTTTATTTTTCTGCAGGAGAGAGGGAGGGGGACTTGTTGATGGCGAAGAAGCTCTAATCATCGTAACTCCGGGTAAAGATCGTAGGAATTGTCGTAAAGCGCAACGGCATTGTGCAGTAAGTAGAAGCAGCCAGCCTTGGTCAGACAACGTTCGAAGTCGATTTTCTCGAGAACGAAACCGCCCTGGAAAAAATGTGACACCACGTTCCCGACGTATTTTTGCACACATCATTTCTAGAGCGTAATAATTTTGTCGAACTCAACGTCGCACAGTGGAGTATTTGCCCCGAAAAGTTGGTCAAAACTAAGTCATATTTTGAAATAATCGAAAAATTACATTCGTACACTTTAAACGCGTTTTTCTCAGAGTTGCATTTTTCAAAACGGTGTACAAGACATCTCAAGTTTTACCTTAGTAATTACGTTAAAATTTTACAGTTATCTTCATTATAATGCATATCTATTAGGCATTGACAATCGATTTTTTTCATTTTCCCATTATTTTGTTAAATACCAATAAAAAATTAACAAATTTTTTACCGAAATTCAGTAATTAAATTTAAAATATCTGCCATTTCGTTAATTTTCAAAAAGATTGAAATGTGGGATCTTCAATGCCTAGAGAGTATATCACAGTCTATGAAATTTTTGGGATTTTTGATATAGTTAATTCGATTTGTAGGAATCCTGTACACCAGTTCGCAATCTGGAAGAAAAGATACTCCGAGCGAAGACGACGAAAGGCATAAGAACAAATTATTTTTTAAATATTGAAAGCATTTTTTTTAGTTTTTATATAGTAAACTGAAATAAAAAATCTTACATTAATGCACAGCGTGTAAACACGGATCGCGCGGCCGAAGCGTATTGGTGTGAACCACTGCTAATCGAATTACAAAACTTCTTTATCTTTCATTATTTTTTTATGGGACTTTTACCAACATATTTCTGACATTTTTTTAAAAACCTGGACTTGCACCACTTTCAAAAAAACCGATCCAAATAAAACTGCTACACTGTTGTTCATACATTCCAATAGCTCTTTGAATTGGAAAATCGTATTTCGTCCAGCTTTTCGAGGCAAATACTCCACTCCACGTGTCGCAGAGCTTGCTTTTCAGGAGTTAGTGACCATTTTGAAGTGATTCCGTTGCATCCTCCGAGTGCGACGAAGCTCGATGTCTGGAGGACCGGTTGATCAGCCCACTCCGAGTTTGAATATCGGTGATAACACTTATCGGCGCGTATGAAGCTTGGTCCTGCTAGTAGTTAGCGCGAGTAGTGAGCCGCGCTCGCGAAGAAATTAGACTCACTTTGATACGTGGAAAGGGGGTCGAGCGGGCGAGCGCCGCGCCGGTTAAAGCACGCGACAACGAGTATCATAAAAAAAAGAGAAGCTGTGGAGAGAGAGAGAGAGAGAGAGAGAGAGAGAGAGAGAGAGAGAGAGAGAGAGAGAGAGAGAGAGAGAGAGAGAGAGAGGGAGCGAGAAAGAGAGAAAAAGGGACGATTCCACGCACACGTGTAACGACGACATTCCGCCGGGACGGTTTTATTACTTCGATAAAAACCGTGTCTTGATTTTAACAACGTCACGTCGTTGCACCGTTTTATTCGTGCCATTAAAACTCCGCAAGTAAAAGCATCTTATTTATGTGCGCCGTTGCCCCGACGAAGGACCGCCGCGGGATGTGGAAATGGTGGATGGTGAATGGAGAATGGGGGGAACGGGGGTTGATCGATGCGTTTCATTTTACTAGAGAAAATCGAGTTTATCGAGAGAGATAGCGAGAGAGAGAGAGAGAACGAGTAGCAGTGAAAGGAACGCGCGGAACGGTACGGAACGGAACGGAACGGGGGGAACGGCGCGGCGCGGCGCGGGGCGGCGTTCGTTTCGTTCTTCTCCCGGGCCTGTTTGTTTCATTACATTGAAAGGCAGTCATAAAATTTATTCACGGCGGGGTTAACGGCACCCTTTGATTCAGCGCGAGGCAATCTCGCGGTGTTAAGTTACCTCGTAAATCACCGATCCGCAAGCTCGCGTCCAACACCGAGCCACGGCCGCGGCGAACCGTCAAGCCAATAATAATGAGTTTCGCTCCGCGGCACTGTTGTTGTAGAAAATGAACGGGACCACCCCGTGATATTCATCCATCGCGCGAGCGCGTGAGAGAAAGACGTCTTTCCGGTCTCGAAACTTTCGATCTTGCACCCTTGAACGGTCCGACGCGACCGCCGCAATCCAACTTCCTCTTGGAAACTCGCCTTATGTCGAACTAGCAACTTTCTGGGGCCAGCCCTCGCCGTGTTTCGTTAGCGGCCCTAGACGAGCAGCCTACGCTCCGAACAATTCTTTTGCATCACACTTGGCGAGTCCGCCGTCCTAGTTAATACATTTTTATTCTCGTACTTTACGTTTCAAGATGGCGCGGAACCCTCGAGAAGCCGGAGAAATGATGACCGGTTCACGTACAGTGACTCCCACAAATATTCGGACACTCTTAAAAAGGCGATAACTTCTTCAATATTGTACTATACGATTTGAACTTTTTTGGGAGGCTAATTGATCAGAATTGTAGAAAAAATACTAAAAGTTGCATTGTACAACTGTTTTATGCGGGCATATATTGAAAATTTAAAAAATACATTTTGTAGATCTTTGTGAATTAAACATATCCTGAAAATTTCGTCAAAATCGGTCGACGTTGCAATGAGCTACAAACGTTTAAAGATGGTGAAAATTGCAGATTTTTACGATTTCCGGTCTATAACTGCAGATTTTTACATCTTCCAATGCCTTTTTTCCGCATCAACCGATTTCGATGAAACTTTCGCAGTGCATATAATTGACACAGATCTACAAAACGCATTTTTTAAATTTTCAATGTAGGCCCACATTAAAAAGTTGTAAAACGTAACTTTTAGTACTTTGTATAGAATTCCGACCAATTGCAATTTTCAAAAAAATTTCTTTTCACATCTTGTAGTAAACTAATTACTCTAGCTTCTCTAGATAAAAAAGTTATCGGCTTTCTAAGAGTGTCCGAATATTTGTGGGAGTCACTGTAAATCGGTGAAACTGTTGCGGCGCACAGTTTAGTGGTCCGGGTGGTCGATCTAGCAACTCATTTGGTAAAAAATGACTTATCTCGTATCGGTATTATGCAATATACATACATTATACGGGTGAGTCTGTTTACTGTACTGTTTACAAAACATACACGGTATAGAGGGGGGCATATTGTGACATAAACATTTTCCGAGACTTCGATTTGCATTAACGTCCCTGTGCAAAAGCGGACATTTCTTATGTAACAACTTGCAGTTACTTGAAGACATCGGCGATTTAAATTATATGTATCTAGAAAAAGTACTAAATAAATAACAAATAAACAATTTTAAATATTAATTCAAGACAATAAAATTCAAACAATTAGTTAAAAATTATTAGAAAAAATATATGTTTACTACGATAATTATCAGGAGATAGGAATAATTTTTTAACAAATTTTAGTGCTTCCATCCCGGTATCTCTTATGGTTCGAGAGTTATAGTAAAATGTCACCAAATTGGGTCTAGCAGACTAAGAATGGTCCAGCGGCCCCACCCACAATTTTTATTGATACTATGTGGAAAACAATGGTTTTAGGTTGAAAGTAACCCTCTAAAATTTTAAGTCGCTAACACTTCATATAAGGATGAATGTGGGTAAATACCCTTAACTGTATCATTTTTTTCTGGGACGTTAATTAAGATATTCAGATGAAGAAAAAACGAAAATACTCGAACTTACCTCCTTCATATCATATATTTTTTTTAGAATTGTGATCAAATTATTAAGGGTAGAAAAAAAATTAAATCTTTGGGGATGGGAATTGCAAGCAACCCTTCGATTGATCACTTCCAAAAAATTCAAGAACAATGTTATGTCACCTATGTAACATACAACAAAAGTTTCAAGATGATCGGATTGGTGGAACATAATAACAATATTTTTTAAAATGGAATACTATATTTTTTTCTTCAGAAAATAAAATATAAAATAAAGTCGCAGCGTATCACGTAGTACGCTCGATTTAGTCTAGTTTAGTTTAGTTCGAAACGATTTAGTCGATGGCTTATCAGCAGTATCCTGTAAACACTCTCAATATCGGTAATATAAACAATTCCCTCATAGGATCTCGTGGAAGAGCGGGCGAACGCGTTCGAACGTACTACGTGATACGCTGCGACTTTTGACGCGACACGCGACGCTCATTTTTACTTAAATTAGTTATAACTCTCCAATTCAGAACGATCCGGAACCAATTCTTTTTGGACTATGATCGTAAACCTTTATCGGATGCAATGGTACAAGAAAGAGTGCGGAATACAGCGGAATGGTTTACCCCAAAACACTTACAGAATGATTGGTAGTGTTGGAATATTAATAACAATGCTAATTTAGATGATAACAGAATGAAATCTGTGAAGAGTTTGTACACCTATCTCAAATCAGTCCATCGTAATCAAAGCATTCAATTATCACTACTTTCAAGAGTTCGGATAATCCGACGACAAAATGTTTGAAATAAAAGTTGAACAGTATTTAGACATGTACAAAATTGTATATTTAAAATTCGAAAGAAATTTTTATTCGACAAAAAATAAGAATTATTTTGATTTCTCAAATGTTAAAGTACATTTTTTATTTCATAATATTATAGCTGGCGTCAAGACGAATCCAACGACCTACTTATTTATGACCCCGAGCCCATAAATAACGCTACAATATTTTATTCCCGTTTTTCAGCGAAATAGTCCACTGTGCGACGGCCGCCAGCCAGCTAGCCGCTGCTGAGTGGCGTCGAATCGAGAATATACATATAGTACTCCATTAAAAAAGATATTATTATTACTATTATTATTATGTTCCACCAATCCGATCATCTTGGAACTTTTGTACAGGGTGTCCCAAAATTCCTTCAACAGCCGAAAATGGGAGGTTCCTGAAGTCATTTGAAGCAACTTTGTCCTTTGCAAAAAAATTAACGAAAAACACGGACCAATCAAAGCGCGACCTAGACGCGCTCTGATTGGTCCGCGTTTTTGGTTAATAACTCCTAAACAAAGCCGCGGATACCATTTTTGCAAAGAAAAATGTCGCTTCAAATGGTCTCAGAAACCTCCCATTTTCGGCTGTTGGAGGAATTTTGGGACACCCTGTATATATTACATAGGTAATATTGCTTGCAATCAGCACCCCCCAAAAATTAAATGATTTTTTTCTACCCTTAATAATTTGATCACAATTGTGAAAAAAATATATGATATGAAGCAGGTAAGTTCGAGAATATCTTAATTAACAACCGAGAAAAAAAATGATACCATTAAGGGTATTGACCCTCATATCATCCGTAAAACCATTGTTTTCCACACAATATTGATAAAAATTGTGGGTGGGGACCGCTGGACCATCCTTAGTCTGCTAGACCCAACTTCTCGATCCAATAGTAGTCATTCATAATTTAAGAAACTTGATTACTTAAATAGGTTCGGCAGAGTTCACAAAACAAAATTCGTTAAATCAATGATTTTTTCGGTCGAAAATCATATTCGCAAATTGTTCATTTTCAAAGGCTGTAGTGCAAATGGTTAAAAATGCTAGGAGAAATTGTGAAAAAGATGGCGATAAAAATTGAACTACCAAAGGGTGCGGTACAACAGAAATGTAGTCATTGAAAGCGTCGACGAAATTTGCACGATCCAGCTACACCGGTCTGACGGTAATCCATCAAGCTGTGTGAAAAAGATTATCGGAGCTCGCAGCACACGACGCACTGACTGCATCGATCCCGTTGGATCGGGATCGAAGTTGCAGTCGATCCGATCTGTGAGAACGACGCGACGGTGCGGCACCGTGTGACGTGCGGTTGGTTAACGACCAAGCCGGTCCCCGAAAACAGAAAGCCTATTAATAGAAGCAAGCATTGAGGGCAAACGAACCTTCAATCTGCCGGCTTCGAGTTTGATCAGGCAGTAATCCGTCTTGCCGGCGGCCAGCAGCAGCATAGCGTCCGCGAGATGAGTTCGGAACCGGAAGCTGATATCGGTTGCACCCTTGGCTTCTTGGACCGGGAGATGAATGTAGCTCGCCCCATAGAACGACACTGCAATAAATTTGAAAAATTTATTGTTCCTTCCGTGCTGCTCCTCTCTTTCTCCTCTTTCGCACTCCCTCTCTCTTTCTCTCTTTCTCTCTCCCTCTCGTTCCAGGGTCATCGACGTGTGAAATACAGGTTCGCCCGTCCCTTTGAAGCGCGTCGCGTCGCCCGACCGCGTGTAAAGTAACGAGACCTTTTGCCGCACCCACTTTTAAAACGAGAGAGAGTAATCGCGAGGTTTTAAGGTGGACGCAGATCCTTTAAATAACGAGCGACCGGATGGGATTAAAGTTTTCCCGATCAGTCTTCGCAAATGCGCCCGAAGATAATGACCAACGGAACCCATCACGGGTACCCGATACAGTAGAACTTTCGGAATTTTCGTATGCGATTCAATCGTCCATTCGGGCAAACTGTACTTAACCGGATTAAAAATTTGTGCCTTTCTCCTACAAATTATGATGTATTTGGTGTGTAATCCAGTAGATTTATACCAGGGAAACCTGCAGATTAAAGTTTCGATCCTGTAGGATTAATGGTTCAGGAGTTATGCTTGCTTAAAGTTGATCAATCTGCAGTGTTTTTGACAGGTAAGGGCGCCGCCATATTGAGTTGTATTGGCGACCACGAGCTGCTTACCTTGCCCCCCACCCCCGCCGACCTAATCACCAATCAATTCAGTAAACGGCGCGCGACCGTCACTCCAAACCAATATGGCGGCGCCCTCACCTGTCAAAAACACTGCAGATTGCTCAACTATAAGCAAGCACAACTCCTGAACCATTGATCCTACAGGATCGAAACTTCGACCAGCAGCCACCTCGGATGGATCACATACCAAATACATCATAATTTATAGGAGAAAGGCACAAATTTTAAGTCCGGTAAAGTAAAGAGCAGCCCTCTATTCAATTGCTCACAATTTAAAAAAAATGTTAATCCTACACTTTCTACTTTCCGAGATATTTCATGAAATGTTTTCAACTCCTTGGGGGTGTCCTAGATTTTTATAAGTATGTACCTATCGCATAAATTTAGTGGAAATCACCTTTGTTGGTTACACAGTTCAATGAATATTAATTCTTTCTTGATTTCTACAGAAAGTAGTGTACTAAATTACATACAGAATTCCTTAGATTGAATTATTAGGTGTACCAATTAATTCGTAGCCGATCGTGAATTTATTGATCATTTACATTGAACAGGAATTTTCACCACTTCCTGTGGATTCACATCCCCTTCTAAGTATTGAAGTAATGGAGACTTCAGATACCATCACTCCGGATAATCGAAGCCCCACTTAAAAATTCAGCGTAACGAGCGCATTGAAATTCTTATGGAACCCTTCGAGGGCCCTCTAGTATCTTTCAAGCCACCCAGGACGATATCCTTAAGGTCCTATCGATTCTCCTACCACTCTCAGCGACCAATGCCCTCGCCCTATCAAAAAATCTGCAAGGGTTCTCTGAGAAAGGATCCCGACGGTTCTGAACAGCTTTTTGCATTTTCGTTACAGCCATACGAGCCGACTTGTGTAATTTCAATGTATTGTAAATAGACTGGAAATATTACCAGCTTCGTCGGTCCTCGGCTATCTCTCGTATACTTTTGAAACTGTTCGTGAAACTTTAAACGCGTTTCCCTGGGAACGAGATTTTTGTAATTGGATGACATGATATCTCAAAAAGCAATCATCCAATTTACTTAAAACTTCCTAGCAGATAGCTTCGCGGGATGTCTATTTATCGTTTGAACGCAGAACCCGTATTCGCAAGATTGTGATTTTAAAAAAACGCGTGGGTATCTTTTTTTTCAATGGGCGCTCCAATTATTTCTGCCGCGTAGAAAAACATTTTCTACGGAATTCGCGCAGTTTCACCGACTGTGCGGCGATAATTCTGTAAAACTGTGATACAACATAGTAGTTTCGGGAACGAAATGCTGTATTTCATTTGCCAGTGCACAATAGTAAGTTTTCGACGATATTTATGCCTCTCGGCTGCACAGCATTGTATTTCTGCCGTTTTTGAAGTGTCTACCACTACTCACGGCCAGGTGGTAACGAAAAATTCTCAGTTTTCTGGCTGCAAAAGCCGGCGCTGAAAAAACACTATTTAAAAACGGCGTGCTTAACATGCTGGCCGTTTTTAGTCCTTTTTCAACGCATTGTTCCGTAATTGTTACTCTAACACCGTGAAAATCGTTTGAGGATAGTCTCACAATTACGATGGAGTCTGTTTCGCAAAGAGTTTCAGCAAATTTACACAAAAATGAAACTGTCATAGGGTAAATGTGTCTATTACTGCGGCTGTACGTTTTACTGCGGTATTTTTTCCCAATCAGATTAAGATGTTTCTTTAAGGGGTTAGGACACACTGAAATTTTCGATAAATCGAAAATATTTAGTGTTTTAGAATTATTTAAATTGAAATATCTCCTGAACTACTAACTTCTCGACATTCATAGGTTAGTACCTTTTTATAACGAATGTCCTGCTGCATCGATTGATGTATTAAAATACTTCATTCCATTTTAAAAAATGAAGGTGACCTTGAGATCTCTAAAAAAAATCACAAATAAAAACAACAATTTTTTTCGTATCGTATGAGCTCCATTTTACCGTTCAACTTTGTCCTTCAGACATTTGACGTATCTCTAAAAACAACAAAGATATTTAAGGTGGCAACAACGTTAGGTGACTTACCCTGTATATGAAATTTTGTGTGTACAGCGGTGCCTTATCATTTTGTCCACCAGTGTAAATCTAAATCTCACGTGCGGTCTGCTTGAGCCCGAACAACTAGCATTAATCGAACTATAATTAGACGTAATTGAACACAGTAACAGTACCGTTTACCATTCAATTAATACCTACCGAAATGCTCGTTTTTAAATTAGCTATTGCGGTGGCTGGTGACAGACAAGTAGTTTCCAAATAGCGTGATATCACACGTAACGGGGATAAATTAATTTGCTCGGCTACGGCGTTTAATAACAATTCCGCGCAGCCAATGATAATTCTCGCGATCCTAATTTAATGTCCACGTAACCACAGGAACGTTTGGAGCATTGGCGCGGCGTCTTACGTTAACGTGCGCGACAGAAAACAGGTAATTTCGCGATACCTGCGGGCTGGCGGAGTACCTCGAGATGAATTTCGCTGCTGTTTCGCGTAACAGGGCGAACGGCTTTGATAAACGAGCCGCGTTAACCGCAAAGGACGGACGCGAGTATCCAGAAACGAATCCTACGTGTCCTTATAACGTTGAGAAGCAAGCGTGAGAGAGAGAGAGCTCGTCTCCTTATTTGTTTACCGTGACCGACCTCTCGGAGACCCGCGCGCAATTTTTTCTCGCGGTTCCTTGCCTCTAATGAACGCGCTGTGCGCACGAAATTACACACGACAGTTCCAGCCGGTCCTCCACGAGGCCATCAAACATTCCTCCGTTGTTAACGTACCGCGGTATTGTCAAATCAACCAGCCCGCCTTTGTAATTTACAACACGCGTCTCGGCGGGCTCTGCGAAATATCGACCGTCCGAAAAAAGGAACAATTCTAAACAGCCCGTGGCTCGGAAAGCTCGCTTCGAACGAGGTAACTTATTTTCACGGAAAAGTTCACTTGCTGCCTAGAGAATTCCGTAGAATCCAAGCGATTTATTCAACTGTTCTCTCATATTTTACTTGGGGCAGATCGTCATCCAGTTCCGAAAAAAGAAATTAAACCGACTTCGAAAAAACGCACTAAAAAAATTCACTAAAAAGTACGAAATAGTTTCTATTTAATGTATGTGAATACACACGAACTTAAATCCAATACAAGAGACTCTCCTATAGTTTGCAATTAATGGAAACAATTTTTACTTTGCATAAAGATCCTCTTCATGGTGTTGCATTTTTTCAAAAATACGAAAAGAATATTTTTAAAATATTTAACATATACTTTTTAAGAAATGTTTCGTTTACCTACACTGTTTACAATATCGTAGTAAATGTAACGTTCCTCTTGCATAAAATATTTAAACAGTTTAGCAGAAGATGTGATGACTGGGTAAAATTGGTTTTATTATCTTTGAGTAAATGGTGGATGTCACATACGGTGACTCGAATTGATATTCGGACGCTCTAAAAAAGACGATAACTCTTTTAATATTGTACTATACGATTTGAACTTTTTTAGGAAGCTGGAGCAATTAGTTTACTACAGGATGTGAAAAGAAATTTTTCCAAAAATTGCAATAGATCGGAATTGTAGAAAAAAATACTAAAAGTTGTATTTTACAACTTTTTTATGAGGGCCTATATAAGTTTCATCGAAATCGGTTGATGCGGAATAAAACGACAGGCATTGAAGGCATCTTTAGGAGGGGGATGGTAGTGCGTAATTTCCCTAACAGTCCTTAAACTTTATAAAGAAGAAAAAAAGAAGGCCGAAAATCGTGAAAATCTGCAATTTTTACCATCTTTAGACGTTTGTAGCTCATTGCGACGTCGAATTTCTTTAATTCTCAATATAGGCACACACAAAAAAGTTGTAAAATGCAACTTTTAGTATTTTATCTAAAATTCCGATCAAATTGGAATTTATGAAAAAAAGTTATTGTCTTTTTTAGACCGTCCGAATATTAATTCGGGTGACTGTATGTGCGACGGTGGTAGCGAACGTAGTAATGACAACCAAATATTGAATTGCAAGGGTTTTATGGTAAAAATTGTTCGGAAAAAATGACAAATGGTTGATATTTTAAAAAATTTGCACACCAACAAAAATCGAGGAAAGCTGTCCGGGCCAGCTGACGATTTAATCCAATTGGAGCAGGCGTTAAAAATCGTGTAATACGTTCACGTTCGAGAGCGGCGATTGGCCGACTAGGTGAATGGCGTGGGCGTTAATGTCTCCCACGCAGATTCCAGGAACGGTGTTCCTGAACGAGGATCCTCCCGAAGTGAGATAGCCGGAGAAAAAGAGGATTGTTCGCGCCTAATGACCCGCGCGGTTGTTCCACGTACCCGAACGCGTTCTTAGATCATTTACACGCCGCTGGGAAATAAACTCCGAGGCGAAGTTTGCTGGTCCCGCGGCCCGAAGAAGCTTCTCGAGCGTGTTCCGATTTCTCGGTACGCGGTGTCTGATGGGAGATCTCTCCTTCACCGGTCGTTTAAAGGAGTTGAAGTCGCTCATTCATCGGTCTCGCCCGGGCCTTTCAATCGCCTTCTTCTACACGATTCGTTTTTACCACCGATCTCCTCTTTCCCGGCCGCGTTCCAGCCGGCCACCGATGCAACCGATGCACTCGTTTCGCCGAGATGCACCCGCTAATGAGAGATATTGTGATTCCGCGACGATCGGTAATATTACTTTGACAAGCTGCGCTATTCAGTGATAAGAATCCTGCTGAATCTTTTACAGGGTGTATAAAACGTAGATGGTCGTCCATCCTAGAGGTACAGTAATGTCCCATTCTAAGTCAATTCTCGGTTCTGTGTTGTGATCTAGATCGTATCAGGACACTATTTTTTGTGGTTTCGTCGACCGCGGCGATCGTAGAAGAGGACAGCGAAGCTCGAGAGGTATAAACATAACTAATCCAATAACAAAACTTCTTTATTTTTCATTATTTTTTAATGGGAGTGTCGCCAACTTATTCGTGGCATTTTTCTTATTAAAATGACACTAAACACGATATGATTTCATCTGTATTTAGTGGTTTAATCGACGATGAAAGTTTCGGGCGCAAGGAAGGACAGCGCGATCTGTGTTTACATGCTGTCCTTTTCTACGTTCGGCTTCCTTTACACAAGGTGGGATGCATGCGGCCCGCGGGCCGCGTGTTGGTCAGGCCTGTTCCACGATCTCATTATCGATGCAGTGACCGTAGACATGGAAAGCGACTTTTCTGCTTGTACTAGGAACTAATTAACGAAGAAGTTCTAATCCTTGAAATCCCGAAGAAAATACCGCAAGGATTTTCGAAAATGTCTGTTGAATATTTTTCCGGTTCACCGAACCGCGTCGCGTCGCGCGTCGGGTCTTTAGAGTTGCAAACGGCGAACTCGCCGATGCGACCGCAGTTCCAGAAGGCTTGAACACAAATCACGGCAGCGAGTGGATAATTGCAAGCGCGAATAATAAGCGTAAAGAACGAGATTTCTTCGCGTTGCACAGCTGCTGTCATCAGGATCGTCGTTTGTCCCGGTGATTCTGTTCGCCGAGACGCGGTCAAATGTTTCCCTCTCGGCGGATTGAGAAACTTGGAAAAAAGTATGACTACACCGTGGAAACTAATCACAGGATTCCGAGTCGGCCGTAACAGTGTCCACGGTGTGCTGGAGGGAAGAAACCTCCTCGGGTACTTCGCTCCGACGACTTAACCTGGAACTTAACTTTCTGTCCGTACGTGATTCGCGTGCTGATGAAACCGAACCCGACGATTCTTTCTCGGGACGAATGTGAACAATCGATCGCGCCTGGGAAGAAGCATGGGAGCCGGGACACGAGCGTGACGCGCTATCGAAATGCTTTGGCCAGGGACCATAACTGTTATAACCAAAATGAAAAAATCGTGCGCGTGGAGTCCACGCGCGACAGAAGTGAAACTTCTTGCTTATTGGGTGTAGATTGTAGATTGTATTGTAGATAGATATAAATTATTAGTATGCATATTACACGGTCCAACAAATTTCAATTCTTTTTTTGGGGGATTCGATTCTCACTATGAAATTCTTGTAGAGTTTTTTGCGCTGATTCCGAATCTATTTCTAATTTTTCTCCTAGACGCACAGTTTTTGAGAAATTCGAGTTTGAAAAAATGACATTGTCACGTCCGCCGACATGTTGCCATAGGTTATAAGCATAGTTAATAAGAGTAGGGTATTGTAAGCGTAATTATTAATAATATTCGTTAGATATAAATAGTCATACTCCGCTCCGATCACCACATCCGATTCTCATGTCATACCATACCTTCATTCTTATCTTAACCCTTGTATAATAATCATATCTTAACGTATTCCCCGTAGCCGTATCAACTAGCATTCCCCGCAATCATTAATCGCACATCTCATAACATCCGACACATAGCGTAGACGATAAGACACGTATATATTCGACCTCACGATCCCAAAACGAGTTCAGTTGTTCAGTTCAATTCAGACAGTCAGTCTGCCGCTCTCGTCCTGACTCCAGTGAGGCTCGCCGCCTCCTGGACGTCCCGTTCAGGACTCCGACGAGTCCTCACTCTCATCCGCCCTCGAGCGGTCTTACTATATCACGCGCTTCTAATTCAAGTTCTTGTAATAACTCTAGTTCATTGTAATCTTATTTCGTACGCTACAAATATATTCCCAGTGATTAATTTAATAAATGAGTCTCGCTTAGTTCATCTCCCTACATCCTCGCGCTTGTGATACTCTCGTTTTCAATTCACGTTCTACCTGTTTCTGCATTTCCACCTCGCACGTCTGAGCCTACCCAGTTGCTCGGTGCATTCCTCTGGTTCCAACGGGAAACGCAGAAGCCTCTCTTTCTTTCAAACACGAGTATCACACGCCGCGCCGCGCCGGTTGTCATTATCAATCACGGAAGCTCGTGCGCGTCAACGAACGCGAAACTGAGGACAGCAGCTACGTGATCTTCCCAGGACGAGTATGGATAATCGTTCTCCCTACAACGACCGAGCCTGATTCGATTGCAGCCGTCAACGAGCAACGAGAGCAGTTCTCCTCCAATTGTCTGATAAGTCGCTAAACATTTCCCTGCGAAGATTCGCGCCGTCTGAATTATCTCGCGCTCTCGTCCGCCGCTTCGGGCAAATTTACTACCTGTAAGCGTTAAGTAGTATACGCGTGTCCGCAAAAGTCGTGGTTCTCAGTCAGACACAGGACGTACGTGCCGCGTGGACAAAAGGTGGTATCGTATTTGAGCGTCCAGTAAGGGGAATGGGTCGCGGAACGATAATTGCGCGTAAGCCAGACTCCGGGACGTAACAACATATTTTTCAACTGTGAACAAATATTGTGATGTTATTACAAAAGATATTGAATTGATCTTTACAGTGATATTCAATATTAGTACATTATGATTGTTGAAACATGTTTAAACGATCATTAAAGACGGAGAGACACCACTAAATAGAACGGTCGTTCGTATTCCGTCCCGAGCACCACTGGCGGCAACTCATGTCGGGCGAAGATATTTTGCTTTCTGGTTCCAAAAAGACGTCGACGTTCGAAACTTGAAAGAGTGGTTTCTCAAGATAAAAGTCTGCTCTATCGCGTGGTATAGTTCAATTTTCCCCTGGACCCTTATTTTTTGAGATAAATTCAAAAATATCGTCAAAAATTGGTGCGAAAGTGGTGTCTCTCCGTCTTTAATGATCGTTTAAACATGTTTAAACAATCATAATGTATTAATATTGGATATCACTGTATTCGGGAAAGTCTAAGGAATTTATTCCTTAAGAAACTAAAGCAGGGCGGCGCGGTAACATGTATAGGAAAACGTTGTTCAGAATGATGACCTTGACAACATATTTCAACGTCATCAAAATCGGTGAGGAAGCCACTAATGTAAATAATTACCACAGATTCGTAATCAGCGCAAAAAACTCTATAAGAATTTCATAGTGGGAATCGAAACCCTTTTTGGCTGTTGAACAGTGTTATTAGTGCAACGGTTTTTTCGTGATAAATGCGAAATTGTCATAAAAAAAAATAACGTCTTAAACGAAAAATTCTGTCGCTGCAGCATTTTATTCTTTGCGATATATGTATACTAAAATGTTTGGACTACCAAGCGGTAGACCGGGATTCGAATCCTGTCGGGGTAAGATTTTTCTCCGTCAAAAATTTCCACTTCCGTGACGCACTTCCGTAACGCACCACCGTAACACTAAAAAATTGTAGCCTTCTCAGCAAAGAAATTTCACTTCAAAAAAATCTCTGCTGGTCAATTTTGATGATCTCATCAAAATTAACTGAGGTGCACAGATTAATCCGTAGCCCTCATAATTGGTCATTGGAACTTTGTTTCAAATTGAAATGTTTTATTGGCTCTATACGACTCACCTTTCGGAGGGTTGGAGAGGTCTTGCACAAGATTTTGCGGAAGACTAAACACCATTGCAAACTGGTTGGACAATTCGACGTGGAACTTTTATCTTATAAAGGAAGGGCTCTAACTCACTCGGGGAATATTTCACACGTCTGGTCGAAGATCGGAGATGTTGAAATCTCAGGCTCGTTCATCCAACGTATATCGCGATAGGGCTTGCCGTGAGCAAACTTAATTAAGTATGGGCCAACTCGATAATTATTTTCGCTGTATATGTGTTCGCCGACTGACCTTATCGCGTGCTGGAGGACACGGTAAGAATTTGCCAGCTTGCTGGCGACAACGACAAAGTTCGGCTGCAAGTCTCCGCGGGTAGTCGGTAAATCGGGACATCTGACGTCGGATCGTTAAGGAGGCCGTTTATCGGCGAGAGAGGCGGGCGGCCAGATCTGGCCCGAGGCCGCCGCGCCGCGGCGTTTCAACCGTTTCGGTTTCCCATTATCTCGGTAATTAGCGACCGATGAACACTTCCGATAGCAGATTTTCAGCTGGTAATTGGATAAGAGAGCCGCGCGACACCGTTATTTCTAGGCCAGCGCAGATAAACGCGAACCCGAGAAAATAATGAACGCCCCGGAAACAAACGACACCGAATGCACCCCCGGGCCAGCTTATGGCTTTTCGGGATCGAACCGCGTCGACACGCTTCCACAGCAAAGCGCGTTTATCCTCGACCGAGCCGAGCCAACGACACACTCGCATAAGCAATTATTATAATCTCTATGCTAATGGAGTGATATCATGACTCGACGTACGTAGAGAAGGCGTGTCGCGGTTTTGTTGTACGAGCATGAAAAGGATGATGAACAGAGTGCGGATCTTCATGCAAAATAAAGATTGTAACGGTCTGTCGTAAAGGCTGGGATACCTTTTGTTTTTTAGCTATACAATTTCGTACGACGAGTATTACGCAAAAAAATATACCGGGCGATTCGCGAGAAACAGGCCACCTAAATAGCTCCGTTAGGCTCGAAGAAAATATGAATAGAGATATAATATAAAGTATAGAATAAAAGGAACTATTAGAGAGAAAAATGAAGCCCAAAGAAATAGTTTTCGTCTACGAACTTTGCAAACGAACCTCCCCGAGGCTTTTGCGACTATAGAGGATTTACCGTAACTCCTTAACAAAGCCGCGGACGCCATTTTTGCAAACGGAAATGTTGCTTCAAATGATCTCAGGAACTTTGAGGAATGTTGAGACTCCCTGTATAATTTCATATCTAGGTCGGAAGAAATGTATAATTTTTGAGTTAAAATAGCGCCGAGTGCAAAGGGTTAATAAATTGAAATTTTTGTAAACGAGTGAACATTATAATCTATTAGTGGCGAGAAGATCTGTACGTAGGCAGAACGGATTAAGATCATTATGCACGGCAAGGAAAATGCATTGCCTGTGCAACTGACCAAAAAGGGAACAAAAGACGCGAACACAAATATGCAAGGCTTTGCATTCTTAATTGTTCTACAGATTCATTACGTAAAACACAATGAGAGTACACCGGTTATTCAAGATTGTGTAAGAGCGAGGTGTATTCATATTCGACCCGTTACCGTAGAAGAAGAACAGAGGCAGATATTCAGCACAATAAACAGGATCGTCGTCTAAAAACAGTTCGAGTAAAAACAGTTCTTTGATGGTCTCGCGCAGTTCAGGAAAATCGTTGGCTTCATAGAATGATACTTTCAATATTAAACTG
The DNA here is from genome assembly GCA_028455605.1 of Lasioglossum malachurum. NCBI lineage: Eukaryota > Metazoa > Arthropoda > Insecta > Hymenoptera > Halictidae > Lasioglossum > Lasioglossum malachurum. Next base: position 18,984,082 of record CM052313.1, on the reverse strand, counting down.
GATAGAAGTTGACAAAGCTTTGGTGCCGAGCGGCAAATTTACTCGAACGGCGTACACGGCTTAAACAGGCTAACATGAAAAGGTTAAACTTGCACAAAAGCAGAACGAATCCCTTTGGCGAAATAAGCTCCACAGACGCCATCTCATCGACGGTTGAACGCGTTCGAAAATTCCTGGAGCGTTTCGAATAGCACGACACACTCCATCGGCTGCGGTCGTGAGGCATCTTGTGGATTAGCAACTGATCTTTGGTGAATTGTAACTACGTTAACGCTTCATTAGCGGTTATGTAACCTGCAGTACTTTTTGAACGGCTTCCCATTCAATGAGTAGCACAGACCCAGCGCTTAAAGTACAAACGCACAAAACGTGTTTGAGCTCACGTCATAAATTGCAGCGGCGATGGAAAAATAGCAGAACGCTAGAAACAATTGCTGAGATCCGTGAAAAAATTTAGAACTCGAGAAACAATTTTGAAGGTGGCGAAAAAATTGTAGGAGCTAAGAAGCAATTGTTGAGGGTGGTGAAAAAATTGTGGGTCCCAAGAAACAATTGTTGAGGATCATGAAAAAAATTGTAAAACTCGAGAAATAACTTCGAAGCTTACGAAAACAATATGGGTCCTAAGAAACAGTGGCTAGGATTCATCAAAAAATTGTAGGGCCCAAGAAACAATTGTCGAGGCTGGTAAAAAAATTATAGTACCCAAGAAACAGTGGCTAGGATCCATCAAGAAATTGTGGGAACCAAGAAACAATTGTGGAGGCAGGTGAAAAAGTTGTTGGAGCTAAGAAGCAATTGTGGAAGCTGGTGAAAAAATTGTGGGGCCCAAGAAACAATTGTTCAGCTGGTGAAAAAGTAGAACTCAAGGAACGGGAGCTATATTTAAGGCAACATGAACGGTGTGACGGTTTCAATTTAGTGACAATCTTGAGCGTTCTGTTGTTGTCCCTGTTTTCATTTATTGGAGACTGTTACGGTAGCGTGGCGGGAAACTGCGTATTCGAAGGGCGAAAGTGCGCGAAAGCGACCGAATTTCATAGAATTTGCAATAATGACATGGCGTGGGAAGGCAGCCGCGAAGTTTAGTAAGACGATGTAGCGGCGTTACGGGGCACTTGCATGACGAGCCAGGTTACACGAACGTTGTTGTACGCGTATGCGTTTTCTGCGTTGGTTGCCAGTAAATCGCGGAAGTGGGATACGGAACCGGTGGTTGAGGCTTTACGAGTTCGGCAACAAAGGTGCGAGAAGGATCCACCGGCGTTGTTTTACGTTTAACCGACCGAGTCGAGTAGAAACGAAGGAACAGGCGCGCGTGCTGCTCGCGGATGCCATAACGAAAGCGTGAGCCAATTGTTTCGTATTTGTTGCTTCTTCGTTGTCTTTTTCTCTCGGTTCTCGCGCTTGAACCGCAGACGTAATACAAGGTTACTAACGAGCCAGAAGCAAACGCAGGATGCACCGAGAGTGTTTGGCTAAAGTTTAACCGCGCGGTCCACCGATCCGAACGCATCGCCGACTACCGCGCGCACTTTTCCGCGAACAGAGTTCTCGAAAAAAGTAATTACCAACTTCCATAATGATCGTCTGGGGAGAACTGAAAACTACTACCCCTCCAACTGCACACCGCACCGTGGCGAACGATTCCCCGTTCGAATCCACCAACCCTTGTCGTTGAATATCATTTAATCGATGTGTCGTCCTCGTCGCAGACCGCATCGAACGATCCCCAATTACGACGAATCGCCCGCGAGAAAGTAGTTGCCACAATTATCGAACTTCCAGCAGAGCGATTCCAACGGCAGTTCCGAATGCTCCGAGGACAGATCAACTTCAGGTGTTCTGTTTCTTTTTCCGCAGTTCAGAATCCTCGAAATCTCCTCGTAAGACGCCTTCAACTTCGATCAAGTGGGATCGAATTTGTATCCACTGATCCGAAGTGCTTCCGGTTATTATTGTTTTCAAAGATACATTAAATGACTTGAGGACAAAGTTCAATGGTAAATGTAAGGGGCTATCATTGTAGCTGTTTAGAAAGGGGTGGTTTCATTTAAGAAAATGAAGGTGACCTTGATATCTCTAAAAAATTACATAAGAACAAAATTTTTTTTGTGTCGTCTGAGTCCCATTTTACTATTCAACTTTGGCCTCAAGACATTTAATGTATCTTTGAAAACAACAAAGATATTTGAGGTGATGTCGTTAGGTGACTCGGCCTGTATACAGGATGAGTTACTTAAGACAAGCCACCTGAATTGCTTCTACATTTTTTGAGATAGGAAGAAATGTTTCAGACAAAAGTTGTTTGGTATCAAGGGGCCCAGTACACGGTGTACATAACTATTTTCAGGTGGAGGTGCTTAGGAGATTTGAAGGTCAATCTAGTTGTTTTAAAAATGGTGCCACGTATTTTTGAACAACTACGTTTGTAGCCCTTCACGAGACAATTAGAATGATATAGTCATTCAAGGTTGTTCAATGTTATTTAAGTTCAGAGACATAAAAAAAAGGAAGTAATGGGATATTCTCGAAACCAAACAACTTTTGTCTGAAACGTTTCTTCCTGTCTCAAGAAGTGTAGAAGTTATTCAGATGGCTTGTCTTAGGTTACGATTCACCCTGTATTTTAATCCATGAATTCGTTCAACAAGAATTTCACAAATATTTCATAGAGGCAATCATTTCTTCAGGGATCCTACAGGGTCTTCGTAGATTCAAACATTTTTTTATTACATGTTCCAAAATGTTTACATGTGCTCTACAATTTATTATCTGGTGACTAACTGGTCCCACAAATTTTTAATAAACCACTCGATTAGCCCTTTCGATCGGCCTCGCAAAAGTAAAATCGATAAACAAATTCGTTTTCTCGATCGGGCTCTCGCTTTCGGACGCGGCCGTGCCGGCTCGTGGAAAATCGACGCGCAATAAGGTGGCGGAGGTTTTCATTCGTGTCGACGATTATGGCGCGATCGACGGGCGAAAATTTCGCCGGGGGCTAGCGCAGATTTCCGCTTCTCGCTGGAACGGAACGGAACGGAACAGAACGAAGCGGCGCGGCATAGCGATTCGTCCATTAAGCCGACGCGGGGTTCCCGTTTAATTAACACAATCTGGCCGGTGGCCGCCTTTTCGCTGGAAAACCCCGTCGACCGTGTAAGGGGTGGTTTCCTCTCTCTCTCTCTCCCTCTCTCTCTCTCTCTCTCTCTCTCTCTCTCTCTCTCTCACCGTTTTTCTCTTTCTCTGTCTCTCTTGAAACGGGCCGCGAGCGGAGCGACGAGCGGAACGCACAGCATTAATTTGCGAACGAAATGATGGATTAGAGAAATGGAACGCGAGATAAAGGGGGAATTGATTATACTCTCGTTGCCGCCGCCGCCTATTTCCACCAGCGGTATTTCGACGTTCGTCTGGATTGCACTCGACGCTCGAGCATCCCTGCACACACGAGGGACGAATAGAGGAACCAAGCGAGCGGGAGGGGTAGGGGCAGAAAGGAGGCGGAGGAATCAGGCAACGGTTTATGTAGAATCAGTACCGATAAATTCGCGAAAAAGCTAATCCCCGTTTGTTTTCGAGCCCCACCGAAAGATTTCTACCCGATGTAATCCGATCGTGGACGCTCGATATGCTCGCTGAACGACGGATTGCTGGGGCCGAATGAAAAACTGATTACCCTGACCCCTTCTCCACCCCTTTCTCCCTCCCACCCAGCCTCGGTTCTCTCGCATTCCTTCTCACGGTCCAACGAAGCTTGATGTTCGATCTGAAAAGCTCGACGCGACCGTATCGATACAGAGAGAGCGTTCACGCAACACTGCCGACCCCGTTGCTCTCTGCGGATGTTTATGCAGTTGCACCGCTGCACAAAAGTATCGGCGACGGATTTACCAAAAAGAGAGCCGGGGCCCTTTGTTCTCGTGTCGTCGCTGCCTTCGCTCGGAGCTAATTGTGCTCCTCGAACGGTGTCGCCTTTGTGCTCGCGCGAGAATCACCAAATCGAAACGATCCGTCTCGGATACTTTGTTTTGCGATTGCAGGAGTTGGCTTTCAACACACGGACAGAGGACCGTTCTTGCAACTATACAATTGACCTTTAGGATAATTCACACATTTCTTTTTTCAATCATGTTTTTGAAGGGACTTCTTGTGAACACGTCTTTCTGTTCGCGCTCTGCAAAAATTCTAAGACCCACAGACAGGATTTGGAGCCTACGAAAACATTGAACTTATCACGACTTTAGAGCCTTCGTAAAGATAGTAAAACGAATGAAAAAAATGTTTGAACCCTACGGAAGGATTATAGCCTGCGGAACAATGTTCAAACCTACACCGCTCAAAAGTATGTAGACACTTGTCGTTGAAATTTGTGTAGTATTTGATTGTTATTAGACGATAATTATTATTCACAGAGCTGGGTAAAATAGTATTTGAGATAGTAAATAGTAAATAATCCTATTTATTTTAAAGTATGCATAAAACTTTAAGAATAAAATATTTTATTTAATGCAGTAATTTTTGAAAATAGTATTTTATTTTAAGAATATTGAAGATATTTGTGTTTCGTCTTTATTTTCCATTTAAATTTTAAATTTTATTGCTGAAAATAATGATTCGGATTTAATACATATTTATGAGTATAGAGATATAAAAAATTAAATATACAGAGTGAGTCGCCAAAGGTTATCACCTCAAATATCTTTGTCCTTTTCAAAGATACATTACTTAAATATCTTCAGGACAAAGTTGAATGGTAAAATGGGGCTCTTAACACCAAAAAAATTTTGTTTTTATGTAATTTTTTTAGAGATATCAAGGTCACCTTCATTTTCTTAAATGGAACCATCTCTTTTTAAGCATCTACAATGATTTCATTACGAATTCAGTGATCATAATTACTCAAAGTCATTCAAGGTCACGGACAGGACAAACGTATAAAACTAAAATGTGGAAGCAGAATACATGTATTTCAACAAGTTTGGCCTGAAAAGCAACATTAGAAATGAAATTGGTGAATTAAACGAGCAAATATGCCAAAATGACGTCGAAAATTTTTATGTTCGAATTGATGTCTGTGAACGTGGTCGCGGTGGTCATTTGGCAGATATCGTCTTTCACACATAATTATCATGGATGATACCTGATAATTAAATAAAAAAACCAATAAAATTAAAAATAGTGTTTTTTATTAAAAAAACTTCCACGTTAAACTTTGGATTCTCTGAAAACAACTATAGGGTCCATAAACGAATTCGTAGATGCCAGGAAAAATTCCGGGATCTATAAAAAAAAATGTGTGGGGCCTGCTAAAAAGTAGTAAAAAGTCGTAGAGCAAATGTCAATATTTCGAGGCCTATAAAAAAATCTAGTCCGCTATGGGTAAGACACGTTTGTTAAAACATGCTCCGGTATGACGGCTTCAAAATACAGGCGCCTAATTGCACGCATAATTATATGCAGAACCCTGCGCGGCGCGGCGCGGCGCGGCGTATCGCATCGAAACAATCGTCAGAGAAAACAAACTGCAACTCGCGCGCACACGAAGAAAACTTTATTCAGCCCCGTAGATCTACGAGCGGATTCGCTAATTACTCGTACAATCGTTGGCTAGACGCGAATAGAACCCGATACAGCCGGCTGGTATATAGCACGGGATCCGGGTTAACGTTTTAAAAAGGCAAGTTTTCCCAGGATCGATATCCGAGCTGTTCCTATCGTTATCGTTCGGCTATCGAGTCGGTCGCGCGAAATCGGCGCGGATTAATTAGCAAGCGCGCGCGCGCGCGCGTCCGTATCGATGACCATACTCCCACAAGAGACACATGGATGAGCGTCGATCGGCGATCTAATATTTTTTTATTCGGCCTGAACGATGTCGGGACTTTTATCGGTGGAGCCACTGACGCCATCTCTTATCAATAGACTGTGGATCTTTATGCAAAATCAAAATTGTTTGCCACAATTGTGAGAAACGGGAGAAAAATGAAATTGTCATTTTTTCTTTAATAACTTCAACGAGATAAAAGTAATTAATCAATATTGTAAAAGGCTTTTAATCATGCAAAATAAAAATTGCTTCCATTGTTAGAAACAGGAGAAAAATGAAATTGTAATTTTTTCTTCTGTAAATTCAACGAGATAAAAGTAATTAATTGATATTCTAAAAGGCTTCTAATCATGAAAAATAAAAATTGCTTCCATTGTGAGAATCAAGAGAAAAATGAAATTGTCATTTTTTCTTTAATAACTTCAACGAGATAAAAGTAATTAATCAATATTCTAAAAGGCTTTTAATCATGCAAAATAAAAGTTGTTTGCTTGACTTGTGGGAAACAGGAGAAAAAAGAAATTGTCATCTTTTCTTTAGTGGCTTCAACTAGATGAAAGTACCGAATCGATATTCTTAAATCATTTTAATCATGCAAAATAAAAATTGCTTCAGTTGTGAGAAACAGGAGAAAAATGAAATTGTCATTTTTTCTTTATTAACTTCAACGAGATAAAAGTAATGATACGATATTCTAAAAGACTTTTAATTGTGCAAAATAAAAATTGCTTCAATTGTGAGGAACATTCATCGTCAATTAAACCAGTAAATACAGTTGAAATTATAATGTGATTAGTGTCATTTTAATCAGAAAAATGCCAGAAATAAGTTGCTGAATGTCCCATAAAAAAATAATGAAAAATAAAGAAGTTTTGTAATTGGAGATTAGTAGAGAGTGGTTCACACCGATATATGTACCCGAGCCGAGATTAGATTACACGGCATGTTTACACTACTCGGAAAGTGAGGTAGCTCGAGCTTCGCGGCCTCTCAGTGGAGGGGGTAGACACTTGACAAATTCTAGGTAGGCGGCCGCTGAGAAATAACGCGGTTTTACTGCTTTATTTTACAATTGTTGAAATAATAAAAATGCTTTTATAAGAATTGATTGTATAAATATCTTTAGTAGAGCACGTATTATCTTGTCATTTTTATAAGGGATCATGTACCAGTTACTTTTAAGGCTCGGTAGGTTTGCTATCATATAAGATCTCTTGACTTTCGATGAAGTAGGGTACTTGACTGGTGCACTGGTCGGACAGCAAAAATTGTACGACTTACGGAAAATTTAGAAATCGACTTTTTTCCGACTTCTCGAGCGAAATACCCGACCGTGCGTCGCGTCGGCGGTTTCCGGTCGTTTCTTTCGCTTTTCTCTGTCCGGTTTTTATCGTCGTTCTAGGGAACCGTGTTCCGATCTGGTGTAGCGGCGTATAAATTGGCATGCGTTCCGCCGCGGTGGATCGTTAAATCCTGTCTCCCTCCCTCCGTGTGTCGGTGTGTATGGATCGGGGTTAGGGGAGGTGAAACGGAAAGACGACATTGTGAAGAATAAATGGCGCGCGGTATCGCTAGGCTGTATCGTCGCAATTACAGATGATCGAGAGCGCATATCTGCCGGGTTCGTGCACCCGCGATGCACGCCGGATGCGCCCCCACAGTCCGCGCGATGCAACGCGTTGCGCCGGGTGCAACCGCGTCTCTCGTATTACCACATTAATCCTTTCCGGTTCGATTTATTTCGGTTGTTCGCCGTCAATCGGCCAGAAGTTGATTTTGCAATTAACCTCTCGATATTCGCTCCGGAGTCCACGGGTCTGTTACCCGGGGATACACACTTTTGCCGGCCGGTGATTGATACGAATCTAATTAAAAATCACGGGGCGCGCTCTCTCTCCTCATTTATTCCCTCCACGATATGTTGAATCAACAATTACTGAATCACCGATGAAATGAAAATGCTGCCCTCTCTCTCTCTCTCTCTCTCTCTCTCTCTCTCGCTCTCTCTGCTTTTTGCAGACCGCTTGCGATGCTCGCCCGCCGAGAGGTAATTTAGTTTCGCCGCGGAAATTCATTATTTCGGTCCTACGCTGAAAAAGTCCGCACCGTTTTCTTGTCCCGCGGCCCGTCGCGCGTCGGAATCCTGCGAAAGACCATCCAAAGGTTTCTTTGCTCCCGTCCGCCGTGCTCATTTTTCTGAAAAATGCCGGACCCGAGCAACCATCCCGTCGTCCCACGATGTTGACGAACGACGCGACGCTGCACTCGGGAAATATTTGTGAAATCCGGCTGCGCCGAGTCTATTTCACCGTGTGTAAACAGGATGGGAGATCACGTCATGACCGCTCGTTCTGATGACCAAACGGCTTCGTTGCATACGCTAATTTCGCTGACAAACGCTTCTCCTCTCGCGATTTCAATTTATTACACCTCGCTCTCCCTCTCCTGAATTTTTATATTGCGATTCGGTCGTACAATTAACTGTAAGAATGTTTATACCACCGTGTGGATGACTGAGTGTGAGTGTGCATGCTATGGTTTATGTCGTATGTTTAAGGGTGCCGGCGCGGCCGTGCAAGTGTGTGGTGAAATTACAAGGTTTTTGTGGACCAAAAATGACGCTTTATTATCGCAATGAGGAGTTCAGGAGCGGTCAATTGTGATTCCTAAAAGTCCTATCTATATATGTCACGGTACCCAAAATGCATATTTTTACGTTATCGTGCAATAATTTGCAACGTTCGGCAGATACCGCCTGTCACGAGGCATCCGAAGCAAGCATGATATCACAAGATGGCCGCCACTGACAGATTTTCGTAAATATTGAGAGATTTATCGGTCGAATAAAAAAAATCGCACCGCAGCAAGGTAGCCAGGACATATACAAGGGCGGTGGTGTGTATTTTTAGTTGATTAATTAATTATTAAACACGAAAAATGGGTCAGGAAAAAATACAGCACCTCGAGGTTTCGAAATTTTGCACTAGTAGGCACCACTGTTTCTTTCCTAAACTGCACGTTAAAAATGTTATAATAGAATACGGCTGATAATGCATATTATATATTTTCCATCGTAATACAGTGTCCATCGTTCATGTAAACATTAAATGTATTGTTCGCAAACACTGGTACGTTAAGTGGCTATCTTCTGACGGATGCCTCGTGACAGGCCAACACCAGTGGTGTTGGACAGGCACAGTATCTGCCGAATATTATAAATTATTCCTCGATAACGTAAAAATATGCATTTT
>CM052313.1:18945705-18974901 GCA_028455605.1 Lasioglossum malachurum | reverse complement strand
AAAAATAGGACATTCCATTTTAAAAAATCAAGGTTGACGTTGAAATGTCCTCCACCACTCCACCCACAAGAAAACAATTAATAATACGCGTAATGTAGCCGGTCATAACAAACAACTTTTGTAGGAACTTTTGAAGTATGTAGATTTTGAAAATTTCACCGCATAAAAAGAAATTTTCTTTAATATGTTGTGAAAAATTATTTGTTAGACCTATTTATGAAGTTCGCGACTATTTTGTTTTGTGCAGATTTTTTTATGCGGTCCCTATCTACCGCACAAAAACAGGTTCCACCGTAAATCCAATAATTTTAAACAGATGCCGCAACGAGCTTTTTCACCGAAACGTATTACAACAATGAAAATCAGTGATACCGGTGCGTGCCGCGAGTTTTCCAGCGTTCGGAAAGTGTAGAAAATATCGCAGTGTGGGGCGAAGGGAAACATGACTCCACCGAAAATCGGCGAACGATTCCCACTTGCAGCCCGGGCAGTGTACACAGCTTTCCCGGAAAGCTAGCTAAATTCGAAGACTGAAATTCCTGCGCGGCATAATCGCGGAATTCGGCTGCGAGAACGCAGTTCGTTAAATCAGGGCAATTATATTCATTGTTCGGTACATTTCGCGGAATTTATAACGAATTGTTACAATCTCCACACTGAAACGATAATCGCAGGAGGTTAGGACAGCGCCGGGAATTACGCCGAGAGCATCGAGGAATTCGCCGATTGAAATTTCGAGGCTCATTTCACAGTTTTTTTACCCGCGGACGCATTGTCACGCGACAAAGGGCCGGCGCGGCGCGTGGAAAAATTCAAATGATCGATTGCGAGTTCCGTTAACGACCGTTCGTGAAAAGACGACCTGTCATTCGATGCTTGCCGTGCTCCGGTTTCTGCGATCCTGATTTTATTAGGTACAGTAGATTCTGGTTTATGCGGAACAATTATTGCCAAACATGTACAGGGTGGTCCACGGAATTGTTTGAGGTTATGGTATATGTAGTTTCCGGTGCAGTTATAGAAAAATCTCAAAGGAAAACGATGAATGGTTCAAAGGGTACTGCATTCGTTGGATCATGTATTTGTAGATCTGCAATGGTTAACGTGCATTCAATAAATTCATTGTATTTTTTATCTTGAATGACCTCCCAATAGATTATTGTATTCGTTCTAAAGTACTCTATCAGAATGTAAGTAAAAAAACATACTGTTCCATTTAAAAAAACCGAGTTGACCTTCATATCTCTCTCTCTCTCTCTCTCTCTCTCTCTCTCTCTCTCTCTCTCTCATTGACGCCTCCACCTATTTAAAAACTAGTAACATCGGATGATCAGCCCCTCGATACCAAATAAGTTTGGTCTATGTATCTCAAAAACAAGCGAGTAATTCAGGTGTCCTGTTTTAAATGCCTCACCCTGTATATATTTCTTAAAATATTCTTTATTTTTCTATCGAAACACAAAGGACCTTTATTTACCAGAAAAAATGTGTAAGAACTTACTCAGGTATCTAAATAATAATTAGATTGCGGACTTGATACACATTTATGACGAAAATGGATAGGCTCAATTGAAAATAGTGAAATGTTTAAGAGTTAGAAACTGTATTATTTTCAACTTACTAAAATGATTGGAGAAAGAACGTTTTACTTGGCTGCTCACAATCGATGCAGAAACTTGTTATTTCGCGTACAGATAAAATCGAAAATTTCGCAACGGTCAGAGAGCGAGTGAACGAAAGAGGAAGAGAGAGTGTGTGCCCATTATTACGTAGGCGAACAAAGCGCCCCGTAAAACACGGCACCTTCCGCAGCAAGTATAAAACCGTCGAATCCGAATCACACAAATATAAAATGCATGTGTGCGCAGCTTCCGAATAAACAAACGCAGCCGCGCGGTAATATTGTATTTTGGTTGTATCACGACGCAAGCATAATATTAATAAATATCGCGGCCCGGGCAGATATTCTGCGGAACGAGCAAACAATCCCATCCTTTCGGAAAATTCGCTGGGATCCCCGTGCTGCCTACAATTCTTCCATCAGATTGTTACATCTTGTTTTAAGAACGTGCCTGCTCACGGACTATCCGTGGGTATCGTAAATACTTCAGTCGCATCGGATAAATCACCGATCGTGGGAACAAGAACCGAACTGTTCCGATTCTTTCAACGAACTTTTTTCTCCCGTGCACCTGGCACGCCGAACGCGTGTGTTTGTTTCGCTAAAGAACATCGCGACTCGTGTAAACACACGGGGTTCGAGCACGCGACTTTACTGGCCGAACGTCAAAATGTCATTGAAACTTTCGAAAAGTTGGTAATCGGATGTTTTTGAGGTCACTGATAAGTAATCTGACATCAACATTTAAAAATTCATATCGACATTTCTACAACGTAACAAGTTTGCAGGGTGTCTTCTGTATTTTTAATGGCACAAAAAAATGTACGGCATAATTTAAATGGTATCGAAGGAGGAATGTCATAGAAGAACAATTTCTTTGGTCCGGATATTTTTTCATAGTTTTTTTTAAGGTCATCGTTATTTTTTTTTTTATCGGGAAAACTTTTTCTTTTTATTCCGTCTTATAGCGGCTGAAAAGATACATTTGAATATACTTAACTCATTAACAAGATGGAATAAAAAAAAAGTAGTTTTCCCGATAAAAAATAACTCGAAAATATCTCCGAAACTAGTGCGCGGATAAAAAAAAGTATCCTACGAAAATTGCTGGTATTTTTACATACAATAAGATCCCATAATAAAAAATATAGGTTTCCATTTGGAAAAGCAAAGTTGACCTTCAAATGACCAAGTGAGAACGCCACCCAAATAAAAAACTGATACTGCCCTCCTCTTTCCCCCTCGAAATCCTTGGATACGTGTTTTACACTTTTTTAGTATCTTTCATACTTTTCGAGATATTCGGTTGGAAAGTTTTCAAATGCAAACTATAATGAGTTCTTATAATTTGTATAATTATTAGGAGTGCAAATAAGTTCCCCCTTTTTTTTCGATCATAACTTCTGACTGAATTCGAATTAGTTCCCGATTTTGGTGCATCCGAAAGAGCGTTCTTTTAGCTTTAAGAAGAATCGTGATGAGCGCTCTCTAAGAGTTTCCAGTCATATGCAACAATTTCAAGCAATATGAAGTGCGAATAGCATCTCATTTCCATCACTGCCTACTCTTTGCGTTCCAGCTTAGGAAATCAGCTGTTGAAATTACCGAAATGGCTAGTGCGGCACTGGGAGAGAACGCTGTATCTTACGGAACATGGAAAAAGAGGTACCAAAAATTCAAAGCCGGAAATTTTCGTTTGGAAGACGACGATCGTTTTTGTGCACCGAGAAAGTTAACGGTGAGTCAGAGGAATTGCTCAACGAAAATCCGACCCAGGCGCAAGAAGAATTGGCAGAGAGCTTGGGAGTCACCAGACAAGATTTTATTACGTAAAATGTGAATCTGGAAAAAAAGGGGAAATTGAATTTCGGAACTTTGTCTTGTGAACGTTACCCTCGGTTACACAATTATCTGAAATGGATAATATTTTTGATTCTGATGGTTTTGAAGTATTGCCGCTTTATAGCCAAAAAAGTTTCTCAAAATGTTCAACTTCGAAAATTGAATTTTGTAAAATCGCGTTCTCGTAGCACTGTGCGACGCCTTGCCACTTACGGGACACTTCGTGTCCGGATACGTTTTTGTTGCATCGAGTAAGATGCTGCGAACCTTTTTTCCATCGCTTGGACCCTCTAAGCACTCACGCGAGAAACGCTCTCGATGACCGTCTCCGATTGCTTCGCAGAAATTAGCAGAGACCGTAAACATTGCGTGCAGGAGATTTCGCGTGAGAGTGAAACCGATCCACAGCTTAGTTAGAAAAAGCTAAATTCTGCGAACGAAAATTGATCACGGCAAAAGCAGTCCACTCGTCATTGAGATTTACACCAGGGACCATAACTGTTATAACCAAAAAGAAAGAAAATCATGGAGTAACAAGTATTTCATCGACTAAAATCGTATTGGTTACAAATAGGGATTAAGTATAAGTAACTGAAAATGTTGTCTCTTATTGGTAAATGTTGTCGTTGAGAGAAATTCATTTCGGTCGCTCATAACAGTTATCGATGAGATAAATTTATTTTGATCGCTCATAACAGTTATCAGTGAGAGAAGTTCATTTCGATCGCTCATAACAGTTATTGAAGAAGGAAATTTGTAATAGTTATTATTAAATAGTACAATATTCAAATGGTAGACAATCAATTATTTCATAAATTTTTTATTCGTAAAAGTAATTGCTACAATCAAAATTTAATGTAACAAACAAAAACAGATTTTATGTTGTTCTTATGGTCTGTTGATTAGTCTTGTTGTACGAACATTCTCAATGAATTTCACAAAGCTTGCTCCATTCGAAAAAGTGTACACAACTCAATAATTAAATAAGCAATCAAAATGAATTTTCTCATCAATAATTATTATGAACAAGTGAAAAGCAATTCGATCATCGATAACTGTTATGAGCGATCAAAATAAATTTCTTTCATCGATAACTGTTATAAGCGATCGAAATAAATTTCTCCCATCGTTAACTGTTATGAGCAATCGAAATAAATTTCTCTAATTGATAAGTGTTATGAGCGATCGAAATGAACTTCTGTCATCGATAACTGCTTTGTGCAATCGATAACAGTTATCGAGGAGGATCGAATTTTTTGAACACTAATAACTGTTATTTGTAACCAAAAAGCATAGAAATCAATATTTTTTAATCACTTCGTTCTTCGAATTTTTTCCTCGTATTTTGTGTACGTTATCTTAAATTTCAATAATAATCAACTTTTTATTAATGATTTTCATCGTAGAAAATTTTAGAATAACTGTTCTTTTTGATCCCTAAATTACTTGTAAATTCTGCACATCATACATTTGAAAAAATTATTCAATAATACTGGTAGGCAATGCGTTGGCAGGGCAGTTACGTTGAAGATAATGAAAACTTAACACGGACGCTTTGGCGCTTTCGTAAGAAAAAAATCTTCTTTCGCTCGCAATTTATGAATGAAAATTTACCGCAGTGATTCTTTTGCTTCATTAAATTTTTTAGCTCCCGCGAAAGATCGATGTACCTAATATTTCAGACAGCCTCCACTTTCTTTTGCAAAATAGTTGCCGCGAGAGCGCCGACACTCGATAACTAGCGGTTTATCACGGAAAAATTAAGAAGCGACTGCCAACACGTAAAACCACCTTCTCGAAATTCAAGCTTTATGGTCTAAAATTGATCGGGTAGTCTATTTTCTGTCCCTTAGATCTGGTGGATGCTAGCGATTTTTTCAACGACTTCGAAAAAGGAGGACGTTACTCAATTCGATCCCAGTATGTGCCTTTTTTTTCACCGATTACGCCGAGATGGATATGGACCGTTTGCATCTTGTAGAGTATGTCCCCGGGGTGGTCCAGTGAAAAATAAATTTTGCATTTTTTTATTCCTTACGATTTTATTTGCAAAAAATGAATTATTTCATGTATGTTCACCGATCACTCCGGGATGGATGGATCAATCAGGACGAAACCTTCTGCATTTTGTAGGATATGTCTCCCGATTGGTCCCTTGAAAACAAATTTTCCTTTTTTTCATTCTTTGCGGTTTTTATTGCAAATAACAAACAAGACCGAAAAACCATCCTACGGTGTTCTACAAATTCTGCTCGTTCCATTAAAAAGTGTGAAATAAAAATATTTTGTAAAAAGAAAATTAAACCTACTTCGAAACGCACTAAAAAAATGCACTAAAAAGTATGAACTAATTTCCATTTAATTTATGTGAATACCCACGAACTTAAATACAATACAATCTTTTTGGAGGCGGCGCAAAATTGAAAATTTCGACACTGGAAATTACGAAAATCCTTATGTTCTTGTAATCAGCAACATTTGGAAAATTGTCAATTTTGCGCCGCCTCCGAAAAGATTGTATTGTATTAATTTCTTATGTATTCACATCAATTAAATGGAAATATTATTTCATACTCTTTAGTGCATTATTCGAAGTCGGTTTAATTTTTTTTTATAAAATTTTTTCCTTTTTCCGTTCGCGGACGCGTGATGTTAATGAAAAATGAATGATTGACTCTCAACTCGGATTACGCAAGATTCTTCATTAGGATAAAGCCACCCTCGTTAACATTCAAAGTTGTATCAACGAAGTACTTTTTATCCGCTCTGGATTATCCAGATTTTCGCAGTTTTGTTTAATATTTAAAGTAATTACTTTTTCCTTCCTCGGATTATCGATGTTTCCCAGTGAAAGCAGCGCTCATTAGCTGTTCACCGTGGAAAAATTAATAATTGCTTGCCACCTCGATGCACATTGAATACCTCGTCAGATTGAAATCACCTCTTATCGAAAGTTAATTTTGTAAATGAAAATTTATTGTTTCGCACCCGTCGAGTTGGCTTTGCCCCTAGCAAAATTTTGTTTCGTTTCATATATCTGAGCACCTAATTTTTTATTTTGCATTCCCGTGATTTTCGATTTCCAGTGCGCACCGTAGAAACCAATAACTGACTGTTGGCTTTGCATATAATAGCACATAAAATTCCCCTTAGACTGAGTATTTTACGTATTTATAGCATTTGCAAACGCACACGCAGTAATAAAAGTAAAATATTCCGATAATATTCAACCTACAGTATTTCTACTAAAAAATACGTACACCGTCGGCTGCATTAATAACGCGTTCAATTAACATTTAGTTTACTGACCGGTATACCTCTATAATGGCTTTGAATTGCAGTTTGCAATTCGTATGGCCCGAAATTTTTCCTTCCTTTACCCAGATATTTTATAAAATTCGTCATTCTGACAATCTCAATAATTACTGGAAAATTTTATTGCCCACAACAAATAAATGAAAAAATATAAAAATTAAAAAACATTTAACAATAAATTACTCGTTAAAGATGAGAATATACAATATAATATACAATTTTAGGGGAAATTTAAAGGGACATTCGTCGCTAGTTTCGTATGCCTGGAGACACGCACACGATCATGTTCTGTCTCATCCACACGTACGAGTGGATTGTAGTAATGGGCTTTTGTCTATACGTATAATTCCACACAATCAAATTTTGAAAAACTTTTTCAGAGCTTATATCTCAATAAAGATTTGTTTGCGACATATGGCTCCTTTTGTACTTTTTCTCTGCTCGATAAGTAGAAGGCGTTGATGTCAAAAAAAAATTTAACAACAACTTTCTTTGTTAGAAACAATTTTGCGGCAAGTTTCTCTTACAAATGTCCACCGATCCAGAGGTGTAGATTCACCCCTAGGACGGATAACCATTACTTTTTATACACCCTGTACATATCTGAACGTGAAATTTCGAGCTTTTTCAGAATCCGTAGTCAAAAGTAGGGGTTCCCATTTAAAAAATACGTACTGACCGGCCTCAGCAGAAATAAAAATCTCGGCGTACACACAATATGAATACCCATCACAAAAGTTCCAGAGTTAATCCCGTGTATTCGGCGGTGGTAGCCACGGATAAATCAAAATTTAATTGAAAAGCGACAAAATTAAATGAAGCATCGCTAGGTGATCCGATGCTCGTAGAAGATAGCGGAGATATCCGAAAGCCAGCGACGGGACAGGCGCCCGGGACCGGTTAATACAGCGAATTTATTTACCGAAGGAGGATTTATCGCCCCGCTATCTATCCGGAATAGACTCGCGGTCGCGTTCAAAGTTTCGCCGCGCTTTCGGGCTCGCTCGAGCATCTAATTCATTATCGTCGGTCAGATACGTCCCCGTATTGTCGTCGTCCGGATCCGAATATCTCACAATACACCGGAATTTCATCTTCGAGGAGAACGAGGGGAAGTCGCACCACAGATCTACCGTTCATCCCCTGTTCGCACATGCCGCGATCGAACGAGCAGTTTAAAGCTTGCTTTCGATGTTGTACCCCGACGTATCCTCGACAATTTGAAAGATCGAAATCCGAGTAATTGTACTTCTTCAATCATTGAATTCAACTCACAAATTTTCAATTTTCCATGAAATTGAACTAGTAACTTGATGAAAATATTTTTTTTTTTGGTACGGCATAATTATTGAAAATACTGTTAATAAAATTCTGGCAGGTAAAGTGTTAACCCTTCCGACCCGAAGATCATACGGTGTACATCCTCACGATCTATCGCAGTGGTTCTTAAACTGTATTTCGCGTAGCCTTTACCGGGTGTCCGCGAAACAATTTTGACATTAACAGATATTTAAAAGAAAAAGAAAAGGTCTTTAAAATCATTTTCATGTCCAAACTGTTTAATGTTTTCACATTTTCATGTTTCAAATTGAGTCCCAAGAACTACTTAAACTTATGTAGCCCGGGGCCCCCCATTTAAACAACATTTTTTTTGTGGATACCACCCAACCCTAGGTTAGTCCTCATCTCAACCATTTTAATACTATTATGTTTTCTTTAAACACTTAAAAGTAACTGTTAAGTCAACTGACCCTACCAGATATATCAACTAACCCCACAACCGGGGTTTGTTGATTAAACTACAACTAGGTTCAATCATAGCGATTTTCAACATTAACCCTTAGCGGTCGAGAGGCGACTCTCGGTCACCAGGATGAACCGTCGGCAGGAGTCTTCGTCCGCAAAGGGTTAAATCTGTACAGTCAAACCAGTTTTTGTGCGGTAGATAGGGACCGCAGAGAAAAAATTGCACGAAAAAAATATTCACAAACTTCATAAAAGCTATAACAATTAATTTTTCACAACATATTAAAGAAAATCTTTTTTATGTGGTGGAGAGGGGCCGCATGAAAAAAGTCTCACTTAGAAAATATGTCAAAGCTTTACGAAATAACGAGAAAGTGCTTTCCAAACAAAATAAATCTCATTAAATTACAGATGGAAACATTTTAAAAAAATGTAATTTCTCATTTTAAACAAGGAGAAATTTCCAAAATGTACATAATTCAATAGATATACAGGGTGTCCTTATTAAAGAAGTGTTCGTACAAAAGTTGTTTGGTATGACGGGCTACATTACGTAGTATTAATCGTTTTCTTGTGGGTGGAGTGGTGGAGAACACTTAGAGTATCATATTCCGAGTATAAAAGTGTTGACCTTCATATGTCCTAAACCTAATAGTTAACGAGATACTATCCAAAAAAGAAAGAAAATTGTTTCGATAATATCTCGTTAACTATTAGGTTTAGGACATATGAAGGCCAATACATTTTTACTCAGAATTCGATAATCAATCGATTCATGATAAAGAAAGTAGGTGTTTCCATCTAAAGAAATCAAGGTGACCTTGAAATGTCCTCCGCCACTCCACCCATAAGAAAACAATTAACACTACGTAATGCAGCCCGTCATACCAAAACAACTTTCGTGGGAACACTTTTTTGATTACGACAACGTCTTCCGAGATATTTTGCTGATCTCATTTCAGCAGGACACCCTGATATAAGAACATTGAGCATGCCTAATGAAATTGGCTGATGCAATATGTACGTATACACTGATAGAAAAAAAAGTGTTGCCAACACCGCACCGTTGAGATTGACCTAACCTCACGGCGAACTTACATATGGCGAACAGAATATCGATATTCATATACCGCATAAAAAAGAAATCGCATAAAAAAAAGACCGCAGAAAAACAGGTTTGACGGTGTACCCAAGTCAATGTGCAAACTTTTGGTGTGAAACGAGTCAGCAGAATACTAATGGTAATCATTGGTAAAAATTAAACATGTTAAAAGTTAGTCAACTAGCCCCGGTCTCGACTCCCCTACTGTTCCTTTCACATGGAAAACAACTTTTGAAAAGTCTGTAACCCTTCTTCCAGGCAGCCATTCACTTTTCCGAAAACGAAAGAGTACTGTTCTATTTCGTAGCCAGCTCATGTCCGCTTAGTGTGACCACCTTACCCCGATCTCTCTAAGCGTGGAGGGACGACGAAATGAGAGGACGGGGGTGGCCGAGAAAAATATGACTCGCGTGCCACGGCAACGATTCCGTTTTTCTAGCCGGGGCGGGGGTCCGGGGATCGTCGACCCTGTCGGATGTCGGTCACTGCAAATGAGATTCAGTGGGGGCCGAACGTCTCGACCGAGACCCCCATGACCCCACCCGACGAACGGATTTCTCGCGAGAAACGCTGTTCGTGGCGTGAATGCAAAGCCGATGGGAAACGGGGACAAAAATCACGGAAAAAGGACGGCGGAACGTGAGGCCGGGCGAAACAGGCTCGTTTCAATGTTTAGACTCCTCCCACGGAAACCCTTTTTTCCCTTTCAAGTGGAGTTTCGAGTCGATCGACCGCCAAAAAGGTATGCTCCCAGCGCGGGTTTACGTTTACCGAGGTCGCCTCGGCGTAGTTTCCGATTTTTTAACGGATTTTCAACCCCGCGGGAAAATAAACGGGGGTCGTTGACCGTCTGCGGGGTGATCAGCGATTTTTCACTAAATGTATAATAATCTCCCACATCGGTACCAATCCACTTTTATCAAAAATGCTTTGTTCGTTCACTGTTGGAAATTTCTCACATAGGGTAAGGTTGCTCAAGTCGTACCAGTGCTTAAGCCGTATCACTTGAATTTTGAACGAACTACGGCGACAACTGCACACGCAACGGCAACCAAATATGTATACATCCGAGTCAACCAAGTTGCTTTACGTATTATTGTCTGCAATAAGCCAGCCTCATTATAAATCCTCTTGTTGTGTACGTGTGGGTGTGTGTGTATTGAAACAGACGGTTATGACTAATCACTATATCATATTTCCTGCTCCTTGCTTCGCCTTCGGACGCAACCGTCCCAATACACCTGTCATTAAGTAAGTTTATTTCAATTTTCTTATAATTTTTAGCATATGTTTGGTAGTTAATCTTGCAAGTAAATTATTGATAAAATTATGTTCCTTATTAATTCCGTCGTTTGGTCGAAGCGACATCGTATTAATTTCATTCAATGTTAGGTTATGTTTACTTTTGACATTTAACTTGTGCCATGTCTTAAGTTGTACCCATATGAGATTCCTATACAATTTTATTTGTGGCGAAGATCGGGAGGTAAACATGATTCAATGCTTGAAATGCAAATCGTGGGTGCACGATGTATGCGCTGTGGAGTTGACAAAAATATTTCTATGTGATGTTTGTACTAACTGAATGACCTATGTGTCATGTAAACAGATTAATAAAAAATACGTTTTAATTATTATCGTTGCTTAATTGAATTCTTAGACTTAGGCTATAGGTGGTACGACTTAGGCCGTCCAGACACGGGTCGATTCGTCGATTGTAATCGCGTCGTGAAGTTCGTACGTCTTGATCGTCATGTACGATTCATGCGACGGCGCGATTGTCATCTGCACACGGGTTGATTGTTCCTGGAATCGCGTCGACCAAATCGACGATTTTTAAATTTGAAAATTTTCCTTAAATTCCTTAAATTCTTCTACGTGCTTTCACATATTACATAATGTATATTCTCTTCCCACCTACTGATTTCCAAGTTCACCATATTCTAATGAAATCACATAATCAGCAACAACTGTCATTTGAAAAATTTTCAATTGTATTGTATTTAAGTTCGTGTGTATTCACATAATTATTTATACTTATAATTATTTCGTACTTTTCAGTGCGTTTTTTCGAAGTCGATTTAATTTTTATTCATAAAATTTTTTCATTTCACTTTTTAGAAAGAAATAAAGTAATAATAATTATTAGACTGCGGAACTTTATGCATTTATAGCAAAATTGAGTATATGAAAATCGAAGAAGTTGAAAAAATTCCGTACTTGTTTCGCGCATGTCGGTGCACGTCAGCCAATGGTCGCGTGGTCGGCCGAGTGCGATTAGGGAATTAGCCAATGAACGAGTTCCGTTCGAATCATTATGCGCAGTTCTATTGTCGCGTTTTAGGAACATTTATATAATTACTTTTGATAATAGTTGGCTCTATGATTCCTTTATACAATTTCAATTTGCAATAAAAATCGATTATTTTTACAATTTTAGAATCGATGATTTGCAAAAATCGGATATTGAAGAATCGATTCTAAAAATCGATTTATTTTATGAAAATAATTAAATCTATTAAAAATCGACATCCCTAGTACGATCCACACGATTTTCCAACTTCGCTTCCGATCGCACGCGATTAGAATCGAGGCGATTTCAGTCGACCACGAATCGACCCGTGTGCGGCTCTCCAATCATTTGCGTTGGAAGTGAAGTGGAGAGTAGAGTCGCATGCGACTGGAATCGCGTCGA
Organism: Lasioglossum malachurum; assembly: GCA_028455605.1. NCBI lineage: Eukaryota > Metazoa > Arthropoda > Insecta > Hymenoptera > Halictidae > Lasioglossum > Lasioglossum malachurum. Next base: position 18,962,580 of record CM052313.1, on the reverse strand, counting down.
CCAAATCGTCGATCGGCCCGTGTATGGACGGCCTTAGGGAACACGCACAGTGGACCCGTTTTCGTCCGATTTGGCCGATGCGACGCGCGACGCCGCGCCGGGTAACAAAACGAGAATCGCTCGCTACCGTCAACGTTGCTATACATCGGAACAGTGTGGCTCAGGGTGGAACAATCGCTTCTATGTTCACGGGCTCTGCTACCGATATTTACCCCCTGGTCGCGATTGCACAGCCCCGCGAGCCACGACGCAATGCGCGAGTGTAGGGCCGAGCTGATCGCCACGGAGTCCGCGGCCCGTAACAATCCTATCGCCCGTCGTTCCACCGAAAAATCCTCTCTTCCTCTCCACCTTTCGCGCTGTCGGAATAAATATTTCAACCACCTCTGCTCCTCTCCTTTCCACTCCGCTCTGCTCGCGCGCTGCGGTACGGCCGCGGAAACGGGATCATTGCTGATTTTCCGGAGTCCATCTATCCTCTTTACGCCGGCGAGATAAACGTTTCCCGGAGAGCTTTAAACCGAGATAAGGAAATGCACGCGATATCTTCGAAAACTCGTAAAGTCTCGCGGATTTCCATAATGCAATACTGCCGAGATGTATACGTATATATTATGTATACCGACCCGCTTTACATAGGTGCTGCGGATGTAGCTGTGGATGAAGACTGCGAGGCTGTGTGTATATGTACGTATATATGTATATGCTCGGGGAAAAGATAACAAAGTTTCCCAGGGCTGATTAAGAACGCCAACTGTCGCCACGCCGCGCCGCGCACCTGTCCGTCTACCCGGTGATCTGAAGAGTTCTAGTGATTATGGTCGACGTGTTCATTGTCACGGTACGCGGGAATTAACGGGATTGTTTAGTTATTTAGTTGGTTGCCGGCCAGAGTTGATAGGAACTCGACTTCAACTTTATTTCGACGCCAGAGTGAGTTTTAAGTAGATGCTGAATTTTTATGCGCAATGAAAATTGTCTGATTTAATCGCAAGCAACAGACGCTGAACAATTTCATTTTTTACCATTTAAGTGTATCTTTGCTGTTCAGACGTTGACAATTGTGTAGTTCTGTACAAAATCAAGAAACAACAATAACTAATTAAAATGATTGAAATTATTTAAAAAAAAACAGAAAATATATTTCTAGTAGCAACATTTAAGTATATCTTTGTTGTTCACTCGTTGACAACTGTGGATTTTTGTACAAAATCAAGAAGCAACAATGACTAATTAAAAAGATTGAAATTGTTGAAAAAGAAAATACGTATCTAGTAGCAACATTCAAGTGTATCTTTGTTGTTCACTCGTTGACAACTGTGGATTTTTGTACAAAATCAAGAAACAACAAAAAAGAATTAAAAGGATTGAAATTATTTAAAAAGAAAATACATTTCTAGTAGCAACATTCAAGTGTATCTTTGTTGTTCACACGTTAACAACTGTGGATTATTGTATGTAGATCAAGAAACAAATTATTGAAAGAGGAAAAACATTTCTATCCAGCTACTGCCTCTTGCAATCAATGCAGAATTTATTTAGTATAACGAATTGAAGTCCATAGATTGTATTACCGATTAATTTTCATTGCTATGGCTGCTTTGTAGCCTGAAAGTTCGCTTGCAAAATTGCGAAAACCTTCGGAAGATAATAATAAACTCTCCGACGTAATATTGTGTCATTTTTTAGTTCCCGGAGCGTTCCTTAACATCGTATACTAACTTTGATTGATGAATTGTATTATACCCTTATTATTTGTTTAGAAAGAAGTACGAAAACTTTGCAAATTCGCATACTTTTATGTTATTACTGGAGGAAAGACATCAAAGCAACAGAACTGGTTAGGAAGATCCCTGGAATTGAAGGGAAAAATGTCGTTTGAAGTCGTGCGACGCAAACATGATGCAGAAGCTTGCGAATTTCCAGGTTTTTCCTGATCGCCATCACCGGAATAATTCTCCCTAAACAAATAACGCAAGTACACGATTAATTGATCGAAATTAATATACGAGTATTAATAACGAATATAAGAGCGCTTCGACAGCGACCATTCGATTCGAACAATTTTAATAACCTGAGAGAGTTAATGCGAAAATAACAAAAGCACAATACAAGCTACATTATACAGTACCGAAAAATAAAAGGGTATATTCGCCAATAATTGATAAAAATTATCGATAACTTTCGTTTCGTATAAAATGAATGGCAGTTGTGTGCAACACAAAATTCGCATGGCAGCCAACATGTCAAGCCTTTAACTGCGGCACGCTCTGACTCAAAACCGTGAGCTTTTTGCGGTGCGATATTCGCATGACTGATTACGGTGAAACTGATACTGAACTAGTACTGTTCGAAACAAGACAATGTCCAAGCCATTTTTGATATCCAGTAAATGCTAGATTAATCTCGCACGGTCAATAAAACAGAAAACATATTAAATCCATAAAAATGTTAACTGACCCATAAATTATTCCCTGTTTCCATAAAAATCCATAAAAAATTCAATTTTCTATTATAAACGCGACGCGAACGGGACAGCAGCTCTAAATTATTCAAGCGAGGTCTATTAATATCTGATCAAGTTTCATAATTCGATGCGACAGAGTATTATAATAATTGAATTGCGGATGCTGTGCATTTGCGACAAAATCGGAAACACGAGAAGTACAACTCGGAAAATTGTTTCGGATTAAGAGCATTAAACGAATGGTCCAAATTATTTTTCTTATTAAAATCATACGGACAAATCTGGGGAGATGTGAACGGGTTGGAATTATTTTATGATTAAAATTTCATAAACGAGGAAATATGGTTCAGAACATAAGAGTAAAGAAGAGTAAAGAAATGCGGAATGGTTCAAATTATTTTTCTTATTAAAATCCTACGGAGGGAAATGCGAAATGGTCAGAATTATTTTCTGACTAAAATTAGTAAATGAGGAAACATGATTAAGAGCATTAAGCGAAAAGACATGAAGAAAAGCGAAATGATTAAAATGATTTTTCTTATTGAACTGAATAAACGAAGGGATGTAATGAAATGCGAAGTGGTTAAGATGATTTTCTCGCTTGAAATCATCAAACGAAGAAATCCTGATTAAAGTAAACGAGGTAATATGGTTCTATTGCTTCAGGAAATTTGGTTCTTGCATATATGTAGTTCCTTTCCAAACAGTCCCATGTAACATAGACATTTACTGCTCACGGGAGAGTTGCCGGTGCCCTATAGCATCGTGTCAGACTCGTGGAGTAGATTACAAACAGAATTTGATAAATACGAATGTCATTCAATCCATCCGAGTTCAACTCTAACATGTTACTCCACCGGTGTCAATATTTAATCCTCGTACTAAATATACATTTGCAACAAACACGAGGCTTCTCTTCCTCGCAGAAAATTATTAACGGTTCAACGCTGGTGCTACCGGAAGTGTCAAAATGAATGTTCTTTTACAAATTTTTCTCGAAAATGGACTTAGGCCACTTTCAAAATAAACGACTCATAAAATAAAAAGAATTGTCGCGTTGAAGGCAATGCATCTCTCACAGCATTCTCATGTATTTACGGGCTTGTAACAGCTACAATAAAGATCAATCACGGCCTATATTACACTACGTATATTTCTCGACCCATAAAACGCAGAACCACAATTAAACGATTTAATTATTCATCGATAGAATTGTAGCTCTCAGTGCGCACGTCAAACGCTGACATTTTTTGGCTATGAAATGATACATGTTTGTTCGAAATCTGTTGGGATAAGGACAAAGTGGCGGAAATGAAAACATTTTCCGCACAAAACAAATGTGTCAGCTTCGAACATTTGACGCAATATGACGGCACGACAAGAAAAATTATTAATGGCGTATACGAACGACGTGATAAAGCATTTTTAAGCGCAAACTTTTCACCATGGAAAAAACTAATACAACGGGACATACGCGGAGCAGTGCGACTAACAATGGGAAGCACACGTCGTGTTGAATTTTTCCTTTCGGTTGAATGATTAATTAAATGTGCGGTCTCTTGTTAGTAATTTTCAACGTAACACCACTTTGAGGAAGGAAGCATTCGCTGAAAGCGTAATTGGCAACGTGTGCATTTTCTTCCATCACTGTTTGCATACTGCATCGTAAAAAGTAATGCATTTCTTTTGATAATAAAATCTTCTATGTGCCTTTAGGGCATTCGTTTGATCATTCATCGCGGTTGGTCTCAATTACGTTACGCAGAAGTTTATAAATGGAGAATATACTTGTCCATAGATTTAAACATTTCTACACGGAATGCTTTAATTATCTCGATATGTCTGTCAGTAGTTTGTCAATATTCGTGCTTTAATGTATCAAGATAGATTGAAATCTGACAATATGTCCAACAATAAACAAGTATGAACACATAATACGTAAGTATAAATACATAAATTTCGAATTTTAATGGTTAGCAGTGTATGAGCGTCTTTATATAATATATTCAATATTTTTTACGTGGTCCTTATTGTTTTGAATAAATTCTGGATTTTATCGACGTTTCTATATTAATATTAAGATACAAACGTCAATAAAATCCAGAATTGATATGTGTATATCAAGATTACAATTTGACAGTGAGACAAATTGGATAAATAACATGCATTCATTTTGAACTTTAATGGTAGGCAGTAGGATCGTTTTTATGTTGAACATTTTAATTTAATATTAAGATAGAAACGTCAATGAAATCCAGGATTGATGTATATCACAGTTTGACAGTGAGACAACTCGGATAAAAAACAAGCATTGGTTTTGAACTTTAATGTTAGTCATTATGATCATCTTTATATTGAATATTTTTTACGTGGTCCTTAATGTTCTGAATAAATTCTGGATTCTATTGACGTTCGTATATTAATATATCGGGATTACAATTTCACAATGAGAGACTAATCGAATAAATTTAAATAAATAAAATCCATAAATTTTGAACTCTAATGGTAGGCAGTATGATCGCCATTATATATTGAATAGTTTTGGCCCTCTGTGGGGTGAATAAATTGTGGATTTTATTGATATTTGCATTATCATACATAAATCTTAAATTTTCGCAATTAGATCAACGAATGTGACCGAGTCGATATAACGATACAACTAATTTTGCGTCGAATACTTTTTCGAAACGATCGGCTCCGTTTCTCGTATAAATCGCGAACGCACGGTTCATAAATATTTGTACGCCAATAAATCAAGGTTTAAATCTGACAAAGTTATTCTCTGACGTCGGGGTAAACAGCTTTAACAGGGACTTAGAAACGATTCCGTTCCTCGCATAACTGCTCGGCTTTCCGTCGTCCGACAGTTTAACTGCCAGAACCCTAGAAATTCCGTTTCAGCGTGCGCCTCTCGCCCCCTGTAGTATCATTCGGTTTCCGTGATTTCACGGCGCGCTTTTAGCAAACATTGCCGTTAAATAATGTCTCGTCAAGCGACGTTTCACAATCAATTATCGAATAATATAGTTTCATAATCAATTAACTATTTTTCCGTTCAATGCCGCACGGTCAAACAAATCGCTTCCGGGGTTTTAGTGTTAATTAAAACGTTCCTGGCCGTCGTCGGCCGATCGACAATTAACCCAATTAATTAAATATTAACAGGATATCCGTATTCCTCGAAACACCTCTCCTGCAGGGAATTTCTCGCGTCTCGATAAATGATTCAGTGGAAACGTTCTGTCGTTGTCGGCCGTTCCGAGATTTCCTATTTCTTTCTAAACACTTTTTACCGGGAATTTCTCGCGTCTCGATAAATGATCAAGTAAAAAGACCGCTGTCGTTGTCGGGCGTTTCAAGATTTTCTATATTCTCCGTTCGGATAGCTTACGCACTGGGTGTACCGCAAGTTTTCATTTAAACTTTGCTGGTGTGTTTTCCTCGGTCGGATATTAAATGCAGTCACAGCGCGACTCTCCGTGAGCGATTAAAAAGCTGAAAATATGGATCGGCAAGACTATGATTACTGGACGGCGGATTTTATGCATTTTTGACAAAAATGAGTAGGTGCCATTTGAAACAGTGAACACAATAGAAGAATTTTAAAATATTGTTATATTATTCTCAGCTCATTTAACGTATATTAAGAAAGAAAACAAATTTCCATTTCACTCCAGTTTCTTGTAATTGAGGTAGAAAATTTTTATTTCGCTTTGTGGTATTAATTTTTTTTTCTGGATACTTTTAAATTTTTACTTAAATTTCTTTATTTTCCACTATTTTCAAAGTGGCCTAAGTCCATTTGTCAATTATTTTTTGTTGACTGTACAGCTTGGCAAATCTAGCTGTGCGGTTGACCAAAACTTAGGAATGCGCAGACAAAAACAAAGGCCGCACATGACGAGAGAAAGATGCAAAAGTGCGTACTGTTCATTGTTTCTTACAGCAGTAAACATACAAAACAACTGTTTATATGACAGTTGCCTTTTGAATGAAATTAAACAAGAAGATTTCATATCAACAAGATTTTTGGGGATGCAAATTTTAAAAGGGTAAAGAATTCTAACGGGGAAACAATAAATTGGTTAAAAATATGCTGGATGCGTTTTTTGAGAAACGAACCATATAAAATTTTCTATAAGATATCAATGGATGAGAATGCAGAGTTTCAAATACTGAATTTATTACCACGTCGGGGTAGACCAAGAAAATTCGAAAATATTGTATCGACGCCACTTTATAAAAATATGAGACGAATTATAACAGCGAAATATACAAGGATATGATGGACTTACTACGATATACACATACCACCGGAGCACCATGACTCCTTCAAATCCCTTCCGCATACATAAAATGTAAATGAGGAGTAAATTGTTATGTAATTTACATAGTTAGAAGATTTCCTGAATTGCATAAATGGTGTTTTACAAGTTTTGTAATGAAATATGAAATAAATTGAATATTGCTTTTTCAATTTGAAGCATTTTGAATTCTATCGAATAGACTTGGGCTGTTTAAAATTATATGACAAATCTAGTTGTTAATTTTGAAAGTGGCTCAACTCCATTCTTGGTAAGAAGACACATATTATTCATTTAATAATTGCTATTATTTTAATAGGAATTGTATAAACTTAACTCTCTCAGATACACTTAAGGAGTGTGATACATTGATATCCTATACGTAAATATATTTTTAATTTCATTGAAACGCGCAAACTGTTAAATATCTCAATTCAAACTCAAATGGACCTAGGCCACTTTCAAAATAAACGACTCATTTAACGAATAATGGCGACAGTATAATTGTCTACTAATTTGGCCATTAGGTAATGATCTCTGTAAATGAAAACTTGCAGGAAAACGAACAAGAGACGTAAGTTATTCCTTTGGAAAGCAGAAGATCGGTCAACACTAAACACAATGTGACGTCAACATCGAACTCGTATCGATAATGTCAGCCGACACTTCGAAACGCAAACACACGCGACCGATGAAAAGTGTTCGGACATTTGCATGTTTGCCGATATCGCCGAAACATCTCCGAGACTTATATTCGGGCTCTTTTCGCCGGTTTGTTATTTCACAAATATTATGCTAGCGAAGCATGCGTGGAATATTAACGGAAGACCCCGACGAGCATTATATAGAAGCTGGTATGGAAATATTCAGTTTGCGACGAGATTATCACTCGCTTTGTTCTTCCTGCTCGTTTCGCAGCACTTTGCGCGACGGCGCGGTGCACAGTGAGTCAAACCGATGAATTTTGTGTAAAAATCAAAGAACTCTTTATAGAAATGAGAAAGAGCGATGATTTTTTTCTTAAATTAAAGAGCTGAAATATTACAGAATATGGGAAAAATAGAGAGATTATGGTAAGAACGTTTTTTAACCTTGAAAATCTGTGTTAAATTGGCAGAATTTCAAGAAAATTGTTGTTTATCCAATGCCATGTCCGGACAGATATTTTTCTTGACATGCTATACAGTCAAACCTGTTTTTGTGCGGTACATAAGGACCGCAAAAAAACCGCACAAAAAAAATATTCACAAACTTCACATATACAGGGTGTCCTGCGGAAATGAGATCAGCAGGTTATCTCGGAAGGCGTTGTCGTTATCACTAAAGTGTTCCTGCAAACGTTGTTTGGTATGACGGGCTACATTACTTAGTATTAATTGTTTTCTTGTGGGTGGAGTGGTCAAGGGCATTTCAAGGTCACCTTGATTCTTTTAAATGGAATGTCCTATTTTTTATACCGTAAATCGATAGAGTATCAAATTCTGAGTGTAAAAGTGTTGGCCTTCATATTTCCTAAACCTAACAGTTAACGAGATATTATCGAAACAATTTTCTTTCTTCTTTGGATAATATCTCGTTAACTATTAGGTTTAGGACATACTCAGAATTCATTTTATACTCAGAATTTGATACTCTATCGATCTATGATATAAAAAATAGTACATTCCATTAAAAAAAAATCAAGATGACCTTGAAATGTCCTTCACCACACCATCCACAAGAAAACAATTAATACTACGTAATGTAGCCCGTCATACCAAACAACTTTTGTAGGAACCCTTTTTTGATAACGACAACGTCTTCCGAGATATCCTACTGATCTCATTTCAGCAGGACACCCTGTATATCTATTGAATTATGTACATATTGAATATTTCTCCATGTTTAAAATGAGAAATTAAAATTTTTTTAAATGTTTCCATCTGTAATTTAATGATTTATTTTGTTTGGAAAGCACTTTCTCGCTTTTTCGTAAAGCTTTCGCAGATTTTCTAAGTGAGACTTTTTTTATGCGGTCCCTCTCCACCGCATGAAAAACAATTTTCTTTGATATGTTGTGAAAAATTATTTGTTATAGCCATTTATGAAGTTTGTGAATACTTTTTTTTTGTGCGGTTGTTTTTCCTGCGGTCCCTATCTACCGCACCAAAACAGGTTTGACTGTATAAACTTAAATTGCGGCCAAAGTGGTCCGAAGTAGGCCGAGATTTTTTACACAAAGTTGGTTCAATATTACACCATGCCAAAACGATCAGTGCCAGATTGAAGCTTATTAACACATTTAAGATTTGCATCCATAAATAAAAAATGAATAGAAATCAGAGATTAGTCCATATTACCGAATGCTTAATAATCTTTAAAAAAATTTTGTTTGCCAAATAAAAGTTGTACGTGTGGCAATCTATACTCAAGTGTTCAAACAACTTCGTTGGGTAGTTTTGTTTTTACGGATTTTATGCCGCGTTTTTTGACCATTTGGCACCACTGTGCGCGGCGCGGCGTTTTCTGCGACCCCGGTTGAATATTTATATAGAATTGAACGACGCAATGGTTGAAATTGATAAATACGTTATTACAACGACCCGGTCGAAAATTGCGGGATAGATTGGAAAAGTTAGAGCCCGACCCGGCTGAAATCTGAAAAACGACTGGGGATATTTGGAATCTGAGAAACAGCAGGGGGTGATTAAAAACAAGTCGGAGAGAAACGTCAGATAACAGAGTGCCACAAATTTAACATGCTGCGTAATAAGAAACCGTTCGGCTGAAGTTTACTTCACTAAAAAGTTGTTGCATCGTTGCAGAATTAATTTGCTATTCGGCTGAAACATAATTACAGTGTTCCCGCGATTGTTGTGAGAACCTCGGGGGTATCGAGTCTCAGGAAACGAAATGGTACTTTTACGTGTGCCGAACATAGATTTCTTGGATGACTTTTCCAAGTGTAAACTACTAGCTAAGCGGGAAATTGTTGTATTGTACTAATACTATTCCATACCTGTGAATGATACATCGAGTATCATAAAACCCTAACTTAAACACCCTAATACCTTAATTTCTTTGTAGCGCGATCAACCGCCCAAGTGGGAACCCCCTGCTAGTGGGGATAAAAGAGTCACATCATCCGCATACCCGAAAGTCACATTAATCGCGGGAACACTGTACTCGTTTCGAGTTTCCGTGATTTTTCGAATAATCGAATGGCGGAACTCGGGTCCAGAATGACCCAGATTGTCAAGAGTTTGCTGCGACTTCTTAATTTCCGGCTGTCACTGCTGGACCATTGTTTGCGGGCTCTACAAGGAGATCGATGCGACTCTGGGAAACGGAGAACGTGTATATGTGTGTATAAAAAAAATTTTGCAATTAACTATTTTCTTAATTAAACCGGGTACAGTCGTTCGTAAAATATATAGCGTTCATTAAGGCAGGTTGGATTTAATATTAGATCTTGACGGTTGCGAATTCTGTTACGTGTTCGTCGTGAAATTGCTAATTTCCATATAAAATAAAATCTGTCTACGTCTCTCGCAAGAAAGGGGAGTTAAATTGAAATTTTTCGCTTTAATAATTTTAATATACTGAAAATAATAAATTCCTTTAATTTCTCCACTATTTGAAATTCAACCGGCTCGCTTCTGTCACGAGTGCATATAATCGGCAATCTAGCGACGTTGAAACATATTTGCGAGCGTAGTGGCACAACTCAAATAACATCATTTCCAAATTATCACCGCGAGAATGTTACGGAAACAGTCCACGACCAATTACGAAAATCTTATTCATTTATCTTCATAATTTCGTCGGTCGTGAACAGTTACGCTGCTCTTCCTGATTCCGTGTGTCTCGGTGATGTATTCCACGTATAAACGTGCCCCATTACGAGCTGCGTTCTGGCTATCATTGTGCACAAGTGCACGCTCTATAACTCGCTTCTTTCCCGTGAACTTCACATCGGTAGAATAATATCTAATTATTAGAATTTTAAGAAAGTGGAATCAAATAAAGTCCATTTAGTGGGAACAGCCTAAATCCTATCGACTTTTAATTTTCGTATGCCTTATGTGCATAATGCATAATGATCCGCAGTCTACTAATTATACTCGAAGACAACCGTTCGCTTTTGCTGGAAAACACAGTTCGACTTCGAAAATTCTAATCGAATTTGATTTGCTCGAACACAAAAAGAAATCAGTTTACTCGAATATACTAAAATGAAATTCAATTTATTCGACATTTCGAACGTGCTTCAAAATTGAAAAACTGTTCTTTAGAAGACACTCCACTCGGATCTATAAAAATTGTAAAATTTTTCGTCATCCCAATTTTTCTGGTCCCTCCTGTAGGGAACCGGAGCCAAATAAAACTGTCGTTCTTTCTTCAACAATTTCGTAAAAATGAAAATAGTGATATTCTTAAATTCTCTTTAGTTTCACTATTTTGATACATTCCGTGCCTTGTGTACCACCGATGGTACACGTTGACGTATTTTTTTAATGTGACAAAAACGTTCACGAGACGTTCGTACAACATTCGGGAGGTCTTTAAGACGTCCCTAAGAAGTTTTAAAGATCAAGAAATGTTAATTAAATTAAAAGAAGGGAAGAGTAAAAATAGATTTCGACAAAAGCGAGTTTAAAGTTAAACCTAGCTTTATCAGAAGAACGCATGTAGAATTGACATAAAAAGTGTAATAAAAATAACAATTGCAATTAAAATCACTATAAAAATAATAAAAATTGAAGGTGAAATTAAAGCAGAAATTGAAGAGTTGAAATCGACGAGTTGAAATTGAAGTTGAAATTGAAGTTGAAATTCAAAAATTGAAGTTGAAATTGAAGTCGAAGTTGAAATTGAAATTGAACAGTTGAAATTGTAGTTGAAGTTGAAATTTAAGTTGAAATTGGAAAATTGAAATGAAGTTGAAATTGAAATTGAAGCAAAAACACTAACTCAAACAAATAATACCAATGCTAATACTTACTGCTAGATTATGAGTATATAAGAACCACACTGTTTATGGTCTTAAAGACGTCTTCTTAGGACGTAAGACTTTCAGACTTAAAATAGACGTTAAATAGACGTCTGTAAGACTAAATAAAGAATAAGACTATGTTATCTGGGATGATGCCATTTAAAAAAGTCAAGGTGACCTTTACTTTTTTACGTAAAAAGCATTTCTTTAGATTTAAGAATATGCGAACATGCAGCTCACCAAGTACTGATAAACTTCTGTTTAAAACATTTCTTAATTGCGCTACCGCAAGTACCTAAAAAAATGGTGGCATAACTTAACGCCTAGACCCTGTATAATAATATAATCAATCTTTCGTCAAAACATCAAATGGCCTGAATGAAACGTCCAGCAAAAGCGGCTTGGCACGGAACGTGCTAAATGTCAACAATTAATTTTTCTTATAAATGCATAAAATTCTATTCATTAAAAAAATTCGAGTTTGAAAGATGACTGAAGTGGGTATTCAACGAGTTAGCATAGTGATTGGCATACGATGACCACAGTAGCATGAATGTGGGCACCGTTCCCTACGAAGTAGCGTCTTTCAAAATGAATAAACTGTTCTTTACAGGACATCTCAGGCTAATTTTGCTTCTGCAGCAAAGTGGCAAGGATCGACCACCCGTTATACCTGGCGCACATGCTCATCTCGCAGTTTCCCTGAGCGAGTGGCTGCAGCAGCGAACGAGAAAATGAGAGAGAGAGAGAGAGAGAGAGAGAGAGAGAGAGAGAGAGAGAGAGAGAGAGAGAGTTCGGCTATCGGCGAATCGGTAACGTTTATAGCGTATTTACGTTTCCCCCATGGCTGAAGGGCGATAGGGGCTGGGCCGGGAGTGATACCGGCAGCACTGATACCATACTCCCATCTAATGTAACAAGCTTTCAAACGGGGCGCAGGTATAGGGCGCCCGGGTATAGTATACTCGCGTAGTTTCGTCTGTCCGCGAATAAGATAGACTCTCTTCCCGGTGCTTTTCCGGGCGGAGCTTCTCCCCTCGGATGGGAATACACGGAGAAGGCCAGTCGATGAAAGTGTCTGCCACGTAGCGGTGATCGATCACGTTGTTTCGCCTAATCGAACGTTCACGGTCCCTCGGCCGAGGGACTTTGAAAGCACGATCCTAACCCTCCCATCGCGTGCCCGGTCGAATAGACGCGTCTTTTTCCGCGAAGAAGTTGCACGCGGCCAGATTTCCGCGAAACATTGGGACAGCCGTGGAGCAGCAATTCGCAACGATGAAGCCTCGCGGAACGTTGAATAACCGATTCCTCGGCGGATCAACGCTCCAGCCATCCGACCGTGCCTACGAACTATGACGACTCTCATCTGAAACGCTGGCACCGGACCAACCGGGCCATTCAACGATCCACGATCGCTAACTTTGGACAAGCGACCGGCCCTCCCTCTCTCCCTCTCCCTCTCTTTCTCTTTCTCTTTCGCTGTCTATGCTCATCGTTAAACAGAAACATCGCCGTGGAAGTTTGATCGACGGAACTTCCCCAAAGTTTCCGTGCGAACGGGACCCGTCGGACTACGTTATTCTGACGTGGAATGTTCCGAGATGGTCATTCCGTCGCTTCTTTCAACGCGGGGACCCTGTACCGCCAGCTTGATCCTCGTTAGGGGATGAATCTGACGAGTTCATTGCAGCCAAGTTTTCTCCGTACAGATGTATGGACAGATTGAGAACAACGTGGATCTTCTTATTGGACCCGATACAAATTGCTAATGGCTCGAATTGGCTATCAGAAAATTGAGGTGGAGTGATTTTACATTTATTTTTGAATCTATTTCTTCTGTCTGTTTATTAGACGTATTAAGAGTAGCCGATGACTTAGCTCAAGAGTAGCCAGCGCGGCTACTAGAAAATTAGGATTGGGGTGGAGAGATTGTAACTCCGGGTCAAGATGAACCCTAGCACCGTCCTCCCAGGGTAAAGATGTGTCCAGACGTTGCGAGGCTGGTTATTTTGATCAGTAACACGTGCCATTGACTATGACATTATTCTATCCACCAGGTTTGAAAATTGGTGTTGATCATGATTTTCGATTGATGCAGAAGGGTTGTGGTGGAATTACCGTGATCAATATTGCCTTTCCAATTTTGGTTTCATTAGTTAAATTACGTTGACTTTATGGACATATTCGAGGAAAGCAAATGTTATTAGGATTTGAAGGATCGAGAAGGGTTAATAGTGTAATCAGTGTGATGATCAATTTTGCCTTCCCAGTTTTGGTTCCATTAGCGGAATTATATTGACTTTGAGGGATTTTTGGTGGTTTGCGTGTTGGCAGTGAACGCGGTAAAATTGTTGACACAGATTTTAGCGACAGTTCGCCGACACCAGTCTCGATTGACAATAGTTTTTATTCGCGAATGTGTCAGTTAGGTGTGGGCTACGTTTAGTTTCTAGACCGAAATAGAAACTAAATCCAATCTGGACAGTCGTTGGTTAAAATCTGAGCCAGTCAAAGTTGCCAATCAAATGTGACATGTCTCAATCATGATAGTTTAATCCTGCCTTTCTACCATATGTGAAACAGCATTGGCCATCCAAACAACCATATTAACCACGAATAAGCAATGCACAGTCAGAATTATTTTCAATTATGAGCTCGTTGCACTCGAAGGATGCACTTCTTGGATCATCTGCGAGCAACTCGAACACATTTATTTATTTCGTATGTACGGAAATAATTAGTCTCTCCAGGAACCGAAAATTTTAGATCTTGTAAGTACCATAATTACCAGCAATCTATTCATGTTCCCTCGGAAGGGACATCCGAGTTGCTGACTAGATTTACGACATCCCCTTGGAGGCGACAGCCGAGTGCAAGGGATTAAAATTATTAACACATTCTCGCCGGATGACTCGTACTTAATCTTTTAGTTTTCTTCCAACTTGAATGAACAACCAAGTATAAGTCCACTTTAAAATGGATAAATTAATAAAGCACCGTAATAGTTTCAACGTCTTCCCAGAATACCGTAACATCGCATGAATTATCAGCAAGAAGAAAATGCGGAATACGTCTACAACCCTTTGTTCCCCAATAAACAAGTCCAGTCACATCAATGTACATCAACCCGACCTCCCGAACTCTAATCACTAGACTGCGGACTTTTATGCGAAATAAACATTTTCTTCACGATTGTAAGACACAGGGACCAAATTGGAATATCTTCCCCCCTTTAAACATTGTATACAGTTGATGAAATAATGTATCTAAATACATGTCTTCATTGTCCTAAATGTCCCCGTAATGTACGCGTAAAATCCGCAGTCTACTAATCACGATATCGGCGTATGTTTCAGCAAGCACACAGCAGCTCCGAAAGTAGCAAACAACAGTCTCCGGAAGCAGCTCGGACACCGTCAACAAACAACCGTCGACAGCCTCGCACCATCCATCCTCATCTCGAGTCTGATGGACGCAGTCCTGGGACCCTATTTTCATCCGAATCCTCTGTCAAACCTCCAGCAAGCGAGTAGGCTAGGTAAAATCTATACAGTGTCCGGTTCTCGTCGCACGCACGCGGAAAGACACCGGCAATCTTACAAAGAGTCGGGCCTTGTGCTCCGTCGCGGCGCGGCGGCGATGAGAGAGAAAGAGAGAGATAGAGAGAGAAGGAGAGCCTCGGCACCGGTATACGTGTATAGCTGGGAGCGTTTTCCGCGGGACGAAAACGAAGGAAAAATAGTGGAGATATTCAGCCTCGAGATTCCGGTCCGTGGACCGTGACCGGTGTCGCGTATCCCGGGTTGGCGGGTCGCTCGGTGTGCGGGTCGTCGAGAGAGTGCCCGAGGACCCGTGTAATGGCTCGCGTACGCGAACCCGAGAGCACGCGGCTGAAATTTAAACCGTCACTACCACCGAAAACCGTTGTTGTACCACTGGCAACACAACCACCACCACGAACTACCACCACCACCACCACCACCACTGGGCACCCGCGATGATAGCACAAGCACCGACCGACAGCGAGGCAGCACACAACTGCGTCGAGGACCGCGGCCGGCGCGGCGTATCGTTACCCACCCTTCACGGTGTGACGAGACGAGGAACGGAGAGACCGACTGTGACAGAGAGGTGTACCGAGCGGATAAAGAGTCGCGTCGCAAGGGGGTGAGAGGCACACCGTTGGATAAAACGAGATAGAGGATGCCAGTGGACGGGGGTTGATAGAGCACGAGAGAAAAAGACGGAGAGTTGACGGACAGAGAGAGAGAGAGAGAGAGGGGGGGGAGCAAGGAATCCAAGAGAGCCCAGACCGGCGTCGACGTCCGGATCGCCGTCGAATACGGTCTTCGTGCTCTCCGGATTTTGTTTGGCTCACGGTGAGGCCGGTGCCTCCTCTGTTCTAGCCGAGCCCCAGCTAGCCGTATCTCGATGATTTTACCGTGGTCACCATCGGAGTAGTCCCTCTGTAAACCGGGTACGACGAGCACACACACGAACCGACAGCCTCGCAGGCTCCGTTTTCACTCGCAGCGTAGTGCCACGCACCACCGACCGAAGGGAGGCAACGAGCGTGCGTCCGACCAGAGGAGGGAGAGGAGAGAGACGGTCGCCGGAGAGGGTAGGAATCGAGAGCCGGTCGGAGAGACCGGGACAGAGACAGAAGCGAGAAGAAAGAGGAGAGAGTGACGGAGGGACAGAGACAGAGAGAACGAGACGGGTCCAGAGAGAGGAGCAGCGTGCTTCGACCGGGCGTTCCTCGGTCCTCCTCTGCCGCACGACGACTGAATCTTCGGGGTGGACTGGGGAGGCTGAGGCTGCGCGCAGGGTCGGCTCTGCTCTCTTCCCCTCTCCTCTCTCGATCCATGATTCTCTCTCTCTCTCTCTCTCTCTCTCTTTCTCTCTCTCTTTCTCTCTCGCTTTGACTTCTCTCGTCCCTCTCTCCCCATTTCCGCGGCTCTCACGCGCTCTTCCCTCTTCCGCGTCTTTTTCTGGCTCTCCTCCTCCTCCTCTCTACCTCTCTCCCCCCCCTCTCTCTCTCTCTCTCTCTCTGACTCTCATCCTCTCTCTAACTCTTCCTCGCCCTCCTTCCCTCCCGCTCTCTCGTGCTCCCTCTTTCTCCGGCG
>CM052313.1:18861417-18945605 GCA_028455605.1 Lasioglossum malachurum | reverse complement strand
GTCTATCGATTCATGATACAGAAAGTAGGTCTTTCCATTAAAAAAAAATCAAGGTGACCTTGAAATCTCCTCTATGCTTCCACCCACGAGGAAAATGTTTGTGTCACAACATGTCCCCCTCTATACCGTGTAAGTTTTGTATATAACATTTTTTCATATTATTACAAATAACGGCAATATTCAAAGTGGACATAGTTATTGACTGCTCTTTACTTTACCGGACCCAAAATTTGTGCTTTTCTCCTATAACACTATTCGTACCGGCTACAAAATGTGTCGGATATACATTGTTTTATAAAAATTACAAGACTGAATTTCTTATAATAATACGCGATTAAATAACGAAATTTATTGAATAATTTCTGATGGTAGCATCTTCATAATGATAGAGATACAATGTATCTCCTTAATGAAATATTATTATAGAGGTGCTCAAGATTACGATCCTTTTGTTAATAATTTTTCTAATTATGATGCGCGCTATCCTAACGACCGTGGAGCAGATACTTCATCGTTTATGGTAAAGGGATACATGATTGAAATGGAATACGCTGGCTGTTGCAACAGTGTCAGGATCGAATGAACTGGCATACGACGAGCAAGGGTTAACCCAGAAATTTCGCTCTATTGAATCACACTCGAAGCGAATGGTGATCACCGGATTTTATGCATTTATCACAAACGTGAGTAGTGATTAATTTAACACTAAACCTACTGTGCCTTAAACGTAACTGGTACATGTTTCCATATAAAAATAACAAGATTGATATTATCCAAACTTTGTGCTGCTCCTACTGTAATACGTGTTCCAATAAAGATATCTGCACCATCATTTTCACCAGATTAATAGTAATTGAAGGGGTGGATGGATAAAGGTGTCAAGTTTGTTTTCTGTAAAGAGTTTTTTTAGACATTAGTGCCTATAAATAAAAGCGTGGGGCGCCCACGAAGATTACGTCAATATAGTTCAGCACTTCACGCTTTTATTTATAGTCATTAATGTCTAAAAAAATTATTTTCTACTTTTTAGAGTGCATTTTAATATAAGCGTGGTTTTTAAAAAGTTTTTTTTATATATTTTTTTTAGTTTTTGTTTTCGAAAGTGAATTTTGTCCAGCTAAAACGGCCATTCGACACACCGTGCGCCGCGCCGCGCCGGTAGGGTTACCGCGATAGTGATTCCCGGGGATTTTTTACAGCAAGTAATTTGGAAACGTTGATCCTCGAATTAACCCTCGGAGGACCGGAGCCGGCACGCAGCTGAGCACTCCATACGGCCGATGCTTATCTAAAAGTAACGAGCGCTCCGCAGCCCTTCCGGGAACTTTCTATTTGCTTTTCAACTGTTGACCGATTGCGCAATGTATACGATGATCGAGCTTTTAATTCGCTAGGTTGATTTCTAATTCTTGCGCCCGCCGAGCTTGAAAGCAACTAATGCGAAATTCAAACCTATATTCTGACCGGCAAATAGCCGGGTCTTTAAACTGCGGTTGTTTCTCGATATCCACACTCGCGCTACGGTATTATATACGAACAATAGAACCGTCGGGCGATCAAAGCGACACTAATCTCTTATAAAAGTCCAATGGATTCTTTTTTCACTTTTCCAGAGACGAGTTATTAAAAAAGGAACCAGACGAGGCTGGATTTACTGCGATTCTTTTGATTCGAGCATTCTTTTATACAGGGCGGTCCGTTTAAATATGGCCACCGAAATATCTCTTTAGGTTATTGTGATGCAAACAATATTTGTTACGTAATGTGCATGGTGTCAATGGACCGAACACCTGGCACAAATATTTTTTCCAAAGGTCTTTTTTTCGGAGTTATCGAGATCACCGATGTTTTTCTTATACATAACTACATTTTTTTTATTGCATCCTGTAACTGATCGAAAAATACATTCAGATATGTATAATAACATGACGCTCACCTTGATCTGAAGGTAAAACTTTAATTTTCGAAGATCAAGGTCATGTTTTCATAAATATCTGAATGTATTTTTCGATCAGTTACACGATGCAATAAAAAAAAAATGTAGTTATGTATCAAAAAACATCGGTGACCTCGATAACTCCGAAAAAAATAACCTTTGGAAAAAAATATTCGTGCCAGATGTTTGGTCCATTGACAATGCACATTACGTATATTTCGGTGGCCTTATGTAAACGGACCACCCTGTATATCGGCGATACGAATTTATTCAAATGCTTCCAGATAACTTATTCGATTGTATATAAATGAATAAATTCGCGTGGGGATATCTGCGTTCTTTTTATCGTTCATCATTGTTAGATTTTTATTCGAGCGAATTTCTCACGCAATTCAAACAGTCGGGATGGATGGGGATAACTGTAGACCGGGTCAAAAAAGAATAATATCCATATAAGAATGAATTGTGCCGGTAGCCTTGCAATGATCGAATTAAACTGTACGTCGTTTGAACTGCATGGTTATTAACCCGTCGGTATTGCTTGATAAATTATGAAACAATTATTCGTGATTGGAGTGCGAAATTTCTATACCGCGTGTATGTTAAATATGAACGCGAGAACTGCAATTAAACACACTGTGTTCGTTTTAATCGAATATCGTTCAAAGTTTAACATTAAAATCGGACGTAGAATTTCTTTTACAAATTAACACCGAAACATTTTATTTCATACGAAAATGTACAAAGCACCCTTGAAAAAATGGACTCGATACGTGATGATGGCGAGCATATAACTGTGCTTCAATGAATTTACAGCACGAGGGTTATTAATACATATAAAACGTGTATATCCATTCGAACTTTTCAATTTTAGACGAACTATCAGATCAAAAATGACGAGGTTACTGTAGGTCAAGTGTTCCAGAAGTTTGTAATTTTCATGCAATTATCTTTATTATTGATTGGGTTAATTGCTGGACAGTGAATGTGGCTGATCCGTCACGCTCCGAGGTGGAACGCTGCTCGGGTAAACTCGGGGGAGTCGAGTTCAGACGAGCGACCGGGAAACGGACAGTTGGTGCGTTGCTGATTCTTATTTTCTCCACACAGAGAGAGAGAGAGAGAGAGAGAGAGAGAGCCCGTTGTTTCTTTCTTAGATTATAACAATATTGACGAAGATATTGATTTTGATACACATAGAATGACATAGATATAAGTACTTATATCGCGCGCGCGTGTGAGTGTATATACAATCTTATATTTATAGTGCTCGGATAAAAAAAAAGTATCCTACAAAAATTGCTGGTATTTTCACGTACAATAAGATCCCATAATAAAAAATATAGGTTTCCATTTGAAAAAACAAAGTTGACCTTCAAGTGATCTTGAAAACGCCACCCAAATAAAAAACTGATATTGCCCCCCTTTTTCCCTCTCGAAATCCTGAGACACGTGTTTTACACTTTTTTAATATCTTTCATACTTTTCGAGATATTCGGCTGAAAAGTTTTCAAATGAACACCCTGCGTAAGTGTTATGTATACAGTTAGGAGCAGAACTGATCATACACACTTTAAATCAGAATAACTACGGCTAGAGGAATTAGTTTACTAAGTGACGACTAAAAAATATTTTGAAAAAATGCATTTGGTCGGAATTGTGAAAAACAATAGTAAAAATTGATTTTTACGATTATTTTAGCTAGGCCAATAACGAAAACTTCGAACATGTGTTTGGTCAGCTTGTATAAACTATATTGGTACGCTCCGAAAATTTCGGAAATTTCGGAAATTTTCGGAGCGTATATAGTTTATACATTATAGTTGACCAAACACATCTCCTAAATTTTCGTTATCGGCCCAGCTAAAAAAAACGTAAAAACCAATTTTTACTATTGTTTTTCACAATTCCGACATTTTTTCAACATATTTTTTAGACATCGTTTGCTAAACTAATTCGTCTAGCCTTACAGGGAAATCGAAGTCGTTTGGTACATTCATAAAAAAGTTATTCTGATTTAAAGTGTGTGTGATCAGTTTTGCTCGTAACTGTATACAAATATAAAACCGGCTATGTTACTGAAAAAAACCGGTTTTCGCATTGCATAATTTTCTTTTACAAATCGACAAACCGTAGTTATGAACAATCTAACATTTCATCCAGCCACAACGATTGTCACGCGACTATCGCAGAACAAAACGCTTACGGCTTCGAGTTGGTGAAAGAGTGAAGGGTTGTTCAGTTTTTGTTCGGTCTCCGGTGTCGGTGGAAATCGGAATCCGTCGAGGCCATCGCTAGGTCTGCTCTCTTCCTTCGACTCGACACCTCGCCATCCTCAAACATTTCTCGCCCTTCCCCTTCATATCCCTATGTATCTCGTTTCCCTGCTTCGTTTTCACCCTGCCTCTTCCACCCCCAACCCCCGATTCGCCATCGTTACCGTCTCGGTCCGCCCGTTTTTCCCCTATTTTTCTTGTTTCGCCAGCTCTCCTCCAGCCCGACTTCTTCATCCCCTTTTCTTCTCGTTTCCGAATCTTCCTCTTCTCCTCGCCTCTCATCCTTTTTCCACGATTCTCCTCGTCCATCGAGGGACGGTGGTGGATGTGTAGCATGGTGGTTTGGCGATGCTGGAGATGGTATTGGTGACGGTGGTGGTGGTGGTAGTGGTGCTGGCAAGCCGAGCCACGGGCCAGAACCGGGAACTTTTAGGATTTCTCTTTGTAGAAAGACGCGTTTATCTCGGGTTCAAAGGCAGCTGGAATTTTTAGCCGCGTTACGGCGAATACCGACCGGCTGCTTTTTTATGAGAGACTCGTCCATGAATTTCTACTGTTCCGAAATTTATGTCGTCCACGCTCCGAGCAAAGAGAGAGAGAGAGAGAGAGAAGAGGAGGTAGCCGAGGGTTGCCGAAGGGTACCGAAGGGCACGAGTGATTAATCTTCGAATACCGTCGTCGCTTGTCGTCGTCGTCGCGATAAGATAAAAGCGTGGACGTTTTTCGGTGAAGATTCGCGAAAGAGAACGTGCACACGCCCACGCGTTTAGCCGCGACCACCGCCGCCGGCGGGGCCCACGCGACCGGAAACAATCAGAGTCGCGCTTCCTTGTCGTTCACGGGGTTAATCGCGCTTTTCCACGGGCATTTAGCGACAACGGACGCGACCCCAATAGCAAGTTGCCCGGTGAAAAGGAGACGAGCCGGGGACGTACTTGTTGAAACTTGTTCGACGACCTCTCTTTCTTACTCGCGAGAACTGCAGGAAGAGCGAGAAGGCGCGACGGGAGTTGCTGTTCGTTCTCAGGGGGAGGGATAAACCGCGGAAAAGTAAACCGGTGAAAATATCGGCTCTCCCTCGCGGCCGTTTCAGCCGCGGAAGATGATAATTCGACGATTCCCAGGCTAAGTAGACGGTCGCGGCTTTCGCGACTCTCTCTCTTTCTCTCTCTCTCGCTCTGTCCGTTTCTCTATCCCTTTCCCTTCTCTCTCGGCCGGACAGCTTTACGAGTGTACAAAGTAACGCGCTCGAGGAGAATTTTTGTAAGACGCTCGCCGCAACCGGGAAGACGGCCCCGCGCGCCGCCTCTCAAGAGGGCCGTTTCCGGTTCTCTTTCTTCTCTTTTCTGTCTCCCTTTCTCTTTCCGTCTCTCGAGTGCTTATCTTCCGCGGATCGCGCACGTACGGCAATTCCGGGCAAATTGTTTGTAGGGAACCGTCTGCGGATTCAAACGAGCCTATTAGCGCCGGCGAAAGGAGCTTATCCGGACCCGGCACCGCGCCGAGCAGCGCCGGTATACCCCCGGCAAGATCAAAGCAATTCGAATTTCAAATCGTTTTATTGCGCGCACAGGGCTTTCTTTGCCGCGAATGTCACTCGGCCCGGCTAATCGTTACGCTCTTCCTCTTCCACTACCCTCTCCGTCACCGAGCCAATCCTGCACGCGCGGAATTTACGCCGCGAGACCCACCGTAGGGTCAATGCACCCCTTCCGTCATGTCTTTCATCAGACCGTGTTTTTTTGTTTAATATGCATGCGTTTAATTGAAACGATCTTCAGCTTCGAAACGCTCCGCGAACCCAACGGCGAGTGCCTCTTCAACCCCCTTTCATCCCCTTCTCGATCCAACCATTCGCGACTTAAGGGCTCGGAATAACGCTCGACGATCCAATGAATTTTACAGCGGTCGTTGATTACTTTTTATTGCGATTTTTACCGAGATACACGCACTTGTTCTTTAACCCCTACGATACATTTCGCTATCAGACAGACAAACCCTCTAGTATTTTTTCTATTTTATCCTTGAAGGACACCAGCGATGAACATTCAATCACTATACTTCCAACGATGTTCGTTTACAATGATATTTTTGGAATGAACATCGCTTCGAGCGCACCGCGTACTGCGTACACAGTTGCTGGGCACTGAATGAGTCCGATTCGTCACGCTCCGAAGTGAAACGCTATTCCGGTATACATACTCGTTTTATACATACAGTGAAACCTGTTTTTGTAAGATCGATAGAGACTGCAAAAAAAACCGCACAAAAGAAAATATTCACGAACTCTTTAGAAATAGCTATAACAAATAACTTTTCACAACATATTACAGAAATTTTTTTTATGCGGTGGAGAGAGACCGCATAAGAAAAGTCTCACTAAGAAAATACGTCAAAGCTTTACGAACTAGCGAGAAAGTGCTTTCTAAACAAAATAAATAATTAAATTACACAGGGAAACATTTTAAAACATTTTAATTTCTCATTTTAAACATGTAGAAATTTTCAAAATGTATATAATTCAATCAAAAAGTGTTTCTACAAAAGTTATTTGGTATGACGTAGTATTCACGTCTATATTACGTAGTGTGCATTGTTTTCTTGTGAGTGGAGTGGTGGAGGACATTTCAAGGTCACCTTCATTTTGTTAAATGGAATGTCCTATTGTTTATACCATAGATCGATATAGTATCAAATTCTGAGTACAATAGTGTTGACCTTCATATGTCCTAAACCTAATAGTTAACGAGATATTATCGAACCAATTTTCTTTCTTCTTTGGATAATATCTCGTTAACTGTTAGATTTATGACATATGAAGATTAACCCTTTTATACTCAGAATTTGATACTCTATCGATCTATGGTATAAAAAATAGGACATTCCATTTAAAAAAATCAAGGTGACCTTGAAATGTCCCCCACCATTCCACCCACAAGAAAACAATTAATACTACGTAATATAGCCCGTCATACCAAACAACTTTTGTAGAAACACTTTTTTGATAACGACATCTTCCGAGATATCCTGCTGATCTGATCTGATATCCAGTTACCGAATTAAAAAAATCAAAACAAAGTTTGACTGTATTGGTATGTTCCTTTCTATTCCATGTTAGTTTAGGGTTAAAAAGTTCATACCGAGTTTTTACATATTTCTTATTTTTCCAACGTGTCATTCACTATAACTATATGCGGATTACAGTTTTGTATACATATTATAATTTGATTGAATTCCCGTTTTGTGTCAGATGAACACAGTGTTAGTCACAGCAATGGTCGGTCTCGGTTGACTTGAATTTTTCATTCACGTACTTTGTATAAATAAAGCTTTGCCAATAATAGTTGTTAGCTATTGTTCGTAGCCTAACGATGAAAATAGCCTTAAAAGTTCGAGTTAAAAATATCGTTGTTCCAGACTGGGATATCTCTCTTTAAGATCTATGTTCTTCCAGCACAGGCGGCGGCGGCTATTTGTTTAAAAAGCTCCCCTCCACCCCACTCTCCTGGTGTCTGGTTCCGGCTCATCTCGATAGGAGCTCGCTTATCCATTTTATTTACCCCTCGAAGTGACCAACTGCCCCTAAACGATTAATGTCGGCTCGTGATTGATGATGTATGGAGCCAAGATTATTTATCGATAGTTAACTCTGTGTCTCGTGAACTTTGTCAACGTAATTGTTATCGTTGAATCGGTGCTCGATATATAATTATTAAATCAGTGTCCAGGAAGATTCCGCGAGATTAACCGAAATATTTATTACAACAGCTAGGGGGTGGCTTTATGGGGATTTTATGACACGTGCTACCGGCACATAAAGTTTCACAGGCGGAATAATCGTTTTTGCACTGTTCTTACACGTTCTAGTGAATTTTATGTATTCGCGATAACATTAATGAAAATTTAAAATAGTGGAAAGATGTTAATAGTTCATTAAAGTCAATGAAGAAGAAAAGAACTGTTTAGTTGAATTCCCCATTCTCTGCAATTGATACAGAAAAGTTTTATGTAGACTTTAATTCTAATTCACTAAAATAAAAATTGCTCTTTTCACGCCAATTTATAGAATCATGTTACACAGCAGTGGCTATCGCGGCAGTAAAGCGTCGAAAAAACAAACTCAAGAGGTTTGTTCGCGCTCAGGTTTACAATTCCATCGCTATAGAAACGGGGGAAGACCTCGAATCCCTTTTAATCTCCAAACTAGAGCTCAAATCTCTCCTGCAAACATAGGGTTGAACGACAACTCCGCTCCGTCTCTCTATAACCCTAGGCGTAAACAATAGCAATCGTTGTACTGTTAATACCGCATCTAGCAGCTTAACCCTGGATAACTAACTCCTCTCGAAAATAGCTTACTACTGGCACCATTATTAGTAATTTCTTTATTATGGGAGACCGGGTCTAAAAGTTCCGATTTTGAAGAGATACAGTGACTCTCAAAACTGATCCGATGCCATGATTAGAATTATTGATTAAAAATTAAAAAGATATCACATCAACGCTTTTGAAAAATACCAAATTTATTGAAAATTAAAATAATATTATGAAACACACCACACTTTGAAAAATACATAAAATAATAATTTATCTTGGTCCTCTCTCTTCATAGTATGTATAATCTTTTTTATTTTAATAATGCATTTCAACACATTTTTCAACGCATACACACACATACACACGGGATCTGATATCTGCCACGTCCTCGTAGTTGGGTTATTCCAAGAGCAGATAGTGAAAACGTTATTTCGCCCAAGACTCATTTTGAAGGTTACTTAAAGGACATAGAATAACATTTTTCGAAAAAATGTTTCAGACAAAAGTTTGTTGTTTTAAAAAATACCATGTTCGGCTGAAAACGAAAGTTAAAAATATCACCATTTGATAGAACGCATCTGATTTATAAAAGAAACACTTTGAATTTTTGAAAATAACCTATTTTCTAGATTATAAATGGGTGGTACGCGGGTGATCTGGGACACCCTGTATAAATTCGCCGCTTCTGTCAGTGTGTATGTACATATTGCATCAGCCATTTTCATGCCTACTGCATCAGCCAATTTCATTAGGCATGTTCAATGTTCAATATCATTTCGTAAAACAATGCTTCTAATTGATTATAAAAAATCAGGTCGTTTGGTACAATTATAAAACAGTTATTCTGTTTTAAAGGGCGTTAGAATATTTTCGTGACCCACTCTATGAAATTCTATTTTGATTTTGTTACATGTGCAGGAACATGTGCAGGCATACAATAATACAATAGACTTTTAAATTTTCTTCCTTTTTAGGAGATCGCCAACTACAAAAACGTCCTAATCACTGAAACCGTAAAATAAATCGTAGGAGAAGAGGTTAAAGGTAAGAAATAAATATTAGTAAGAAAGAAATTTCGCTGTGAACACAAACGAACCAGGTTCCCCACGGAGGGTTAATCGTGAGAGGGAATACACCCCCGTTCAGAGATAGCAAAAACGTCGCAGAGATTCTCGAAAGTTCGATGCTGAAAACCGTGATCCGCGAAGAAATCACGTCGCCATTGTGAACCTAAATATCGGTATCTCTTAAAACCGGGGCTCGTTTGCCGAGGCGTTCGCCTAGGAGAAAGACAGAAAGATAGGGAGTGAGAAAGAAAGAAAGAAAGAGAGAACGAGGCTCGCAATATGTTCGACGGTTCCTTCGGAGCTTGATTGCTTTCCATTCTGTCGGCCGCGTTTTTCATCGTTCCGAGGAGGAGATCCCCATCGCGAATAACTCGTTTCCGCGTTACCATCGGTGGGGATGGAAGCCGCGAGCCTGGCAGCACAAAGAAGCGGGGGAGGCGGGCTGTTTATACGAGCAAGTTAATACGATTCAACTGGAAGCTGTCGAATTGTTTGCTCGGGGCTACGATCTTTTTCGCGGGCCAACGACGATTCGACGAGCTCCTCATCTATCTCCTCTCTTGCTCTGTCACTCTGTTCAGACGCCACGTGTCGAGACGTGCTCATTGCGTGGGCCGATCGAATTTTAGTCTCGATTCACTGTACACAGTAAAGTCGCGATTTGTTTTCCATCGCCGCATAAGGTGAAATGCCCTAAGTGTGGACAAGCCAAAAAAAAAAATTAAACCGACTTCGAAAAAACACACAAAAAAATGCACTCTAAAAAGTATGAAATAATTTCCATTTAATTTATGTGAATACACAGTGTATGTGTTACACAATACACAGTGCAGTGTAACAGAATACATACTGTTAATATAAAAACAAAAGTGCACTAAAAAGTATGAAATAATTTCCTTTTGATTCGTATGAATACACACCAACTGTTAAAAAAATTGATTAGAATAAAATAATAAACACCATATTAAATACAATACAATCTTTTCGGAGGCGGCGCAAAATTGAAAATTTTCGTCACTGGAAATTACGAAAATCCTTAAATTCTTCTACATGCTTTCACATATTAATGTATCTTCTCTTCCCACCTACTAATTTCCAAGTCCATCATATTCCAATGAAATCATAATCAGCAACATCTGTCGTTTGGAAAATTTGCAATTTTGCGCCGCCTTAGAAAAGATTGTATTGTACTTAAGTTCGTGTGTATTCACATAAATTAAATGGAAATTATTTCATACTTTTTAGTGCGTTTTTTCGGAGTCGGTTTAATATTTTTTTTGTCTGAAACGTTTTTTCCTATCTGAAAAAGGTAACTCTCACCCTGTACGATATAATAAATAAATACGGTACAATAAAAGAAGTTTGATCTTTTCACCTTGAAATTCAAGGTCTCATATTTCTACCCTATCTTGTATTCCTACCCTCCACAGCCAGGTGTCGATAAGTGCAAACTCAGCGGCTCAGTATCATCGCCGAGCGCTGAGACGACACAGCACACCCTTCCGCATTTATTATCCATGAACGGGCCGCGTCGCGGATCGACGAGATTCCGACGCGTATCGGCCACGAATCCCGGCGGTCCGCTCGCAAATGGCCGGTGGCCGGGCACTCGGACAATAAAGCCGCGAGTGTGCCTGTCCCCGGCATGGCATTTCGAATATTCATCTCTCGACGCGCAGATTGAAAGTACGCGTGTAGTCGCGTGCGACCGGAGCGGGAGGGGGGATCGGCGCGAGAGGGACGGCCTGTTTTTCGGTCCGATATTAACGAGCGCCATTAAACGCGTTCCCGGCCAGTCATAGTTAGCCCCGTAATTAACACGTCGCGCACCGAGCGATTCGCAAATATTTGCCAATTTCGAATATGATCGGGTCACCGGGAAACGATAACACGTAAACAGGGTGACCGGTATACGTGATCACCCCCCACATATAGCTTACGCCAATACCCGATCGGCCAAAGACGCTGCTAAATATTCCACAGGCTTTGGTTAGCGGAACACAGTGTTCCCTCGGATGATGTGACTTTCGACTATGCGGATGATGTGACTTTTCTATCCACACTACTAGGGGGTTCGCCCCTGGGCGGTCGAGCGCGCTACAAAGAAACACGCTCCGAGCTCGGATATTGGTGAGGCAATACTAATGCAATTAATTTTAGGTATTTCGTTACGAAAGCTTTACCAACGGATTCGTGAAATTTTTCTGAGGAAAACGAGACCAAACACGATAGAATTGCGGTTACATTTACAGTTTTTTATCCAGTGGCGAATCAAGCCAACTGGGGGCCCCAAGCGAAACCCTAAAAGAAAGTTTCAAGAAAAACTCCCATTATAGTTATACCCAAGAACGAAAAGTAAGCAGAAATTCCACAGAGTGCAACTTAGAGGCAATTTTCCAAGCTAAACATTTAGTGCTAGAAGCACGGGGCCCTCCAGACCGCGGGGCCCCCCGCGGCCACTTAGTTAGTCCGCTTACCGCTTAATCCGCCCCTGTTTTTATCGATAATTGTCCCCAACACGGGTCTGCCCAGGGACAATTATCCGCCAAGGATACTGTTCTTTGACTTTTGCCGAACGTAGAGAAGGACAGCGGAGCTCGAGAGGTCTCAGTTGCCGAGTAGTGTAAACATAACTAATCCAACTTTGATCAACATATTCGCAGCATTTTTCTAATGAAAATGATACCAAATATGATATAATTCCAATTATATTTACTTTTGTAATGAACGATGAAAGTTTCCGACGCAAACACCGTTTTGGTTTTCCAACACCATTGGCATACACCCCCATACCATTATCGACCCACCCCCATGCTTCACGGTTAGACGTAGGGACTAAACTTCCGAAAACGTCCATGCACGGAATTGACTAAAATTTTTAGAATAGTTTCCTTTTTGACTAAAATGATGATTGTCAGAAGAATTTTTGGCGACTCGAAAAAAAATGTTGTATTACTATTTTATTATTATTATTATAATATTATTATGTTCCACTATAATCTGATCATCTTGAAACTTTAGTATATATTAGATAGGTAACAGAACACTGTTCTAAATTTTTTTGGAAGTGATCACTCGAAGGATTGCTTGCAATCCCCACCCCCAAAAAATAAATTATTCTTTTCTACCCTGAATAATTTGATCACAATTGTGAAAAAATATGATATGAAGGAGGTAAGTTCGAGTATTTTCGTTTTTTTATCTGAATATCTTAATTAACAACCGAGAAAAAAAAATGATATAGTTAAGGGTATTATCCTTATATGAAGGATTAGCGACTCAAAATTTTTGGGGGTTATCTTTCAACCTAAAACCATTGTTTACACGCAATATCAATAAAAATTGTGGGTGGGCCGCTGGACCATGCTTATCCTGATACTTATATGTTATACTGTAGGAATAAAATTTTATAATTCGTAGTATGACTTATATTTTTTAAACGTGAAACTTTCCATTTCAGAGCGTTCGAATACTTTCGTCACTCACTGTACCCACGTGCTACTCAGTTATAATTGCACGAAATATATTGCTTTGGCTTTACGGACTTTTGTGGACGACGTGTTAAGAACACTATTTTATAACACGTATCTGCTTTCACTGAGAAGCTCCATTAAAAATGGATGGAACCATATCGAATAACTGTCGACCTTGTATACGAACATTTTTACGAGCCATCGTA
Organism: Lasioglossum malachurum; assembly: GCA_028455605.1. NCBI lineage: Eukaryota > Metazoa > Arthropoda > Insecta > Hymenoptera > Halictidae > Lasioglossum > Lasioglossum malachurum. The sequence continues at coordinate 18,932,330 of CM052313.1, read as the reverse complement.
ACCGAGGAAATGTATAGACTTCTTATTAAAGAAGCACATCACCCTATCAAGAAAATGGAATAGACTTGCGAACATCTTCCAGCCCCGCGTAAAGAATATTTCCAAGTCCGACAAAAAGTGACTGGGCCATCTTGTGCAACTAAAAATAATATTTACGATTCCTTTGAAACGGCAAATCGCAGCTGGGTACCGTAAATCCAGTGTTAGCATTGTTCTTTCCGGGTTCGACAAAAGGATGATCTCGGTTCTTCCGTCGTCACGCCGATTCCTCTATTCTCTTCTCCCCTCTCCGATCCCCCTGCTCGCGTTGGATATCGACTGGCCTCGCGAAACTTTCATCGCGCAAACAGATCTTCTTATGTCGGCGGGACCCGGAAGTACATATCGTGCCGATTTATTTTATATAGTGTACAGACCCATACATACACCACGTACACATATATCTCGAGTGCACACGCATACAGCGCCGAAATCCTTCGGCCAGTTTCTTGTCGTACGGAGGAACAGATATTTTCGTTCTCTCATTCTGAAATTGACTCGCCCTGGGGGATGCAACCCTAGTGAAAGACGTACAGGCCAATGTAAACCGATGTATCGAGGAAGGAACACGCCCCGGCAGTCCGCTCCGACGATACCAGTCTCTGCCCTCCCCCACCGGAAGCTTTTTCATTCACTGCTGAACCCCCCTTTGCACCCCAATCGCATCCCTCTGCCATCAGCCCTTCCAAGTTCGTACGGATACTCGCGCTACTTTAGGCCGAGGTCGCATGAGCGTAGAAGCGACGAACGCTACGACAGACGTCAATTTTGACGCACGTTATTAACTGCAATCACGCGACCGTTGTTGGCTTCGTCCTGCGTCACTTTCTCACATTAGCACGCAGTACGTGCAGTAAAAGCTTTGTTGTCCAAAGGCCGGGGGTGTGACCGCTTCGGCCAATAGAAAGCGTGCTCCTTCCAAGCTAACCAATCGGGCGCGTGTTCTTGCCTACGTCATCGCATTCCTGCCAAGGCTCCTTTGAAGCTCAAAACAATAGTGTCCGTCTACGAACTTCGCAAACGAACCTCTCCGAGGCTTTTACGATTATGTTGAGTATTTACTGTACCCTGGGTTTGTATCCAGGAATTTAGCTTTCTGGAAAATAATGGATACAAAACCAGGGTAGTAAGGTTCCGTCCGACTAGCCTGGACTGGCTAAGATAAACCGACCTTAAGATGAAAGCTGTAGAACTGTTCATCATCGTTCACTAGCATAATTCCCGTTGAAAAATCAACGTCAGGCTTATTTCTGGAGGTGTGCCACCAATTTATTTTTAGCACTATTCCTGTAGGATTTCCGGGATAAAAACACATATTGGTGCATCCCTTTGAGCTAACAGCTATGTACCTGCGTATCAAATTTCAGCTTTCTATGCCGCCTGTGTTTCGAGATTTTTACCGCTACAGAGGACAGAGAAATAACTAATTTAATTTTAACACATGATCCTGAAGGATTTCCGGGATAAATCAAATTGGTGCATCCCTTTGGGCTGACGGCTACCTGTGTACCAAATTTCAGCTTTCTATCCCTCCTGTGTTTCGAGATATTTTTACCGTTACAGGGGACAGAAACTGGCAATTATATATTGTATAGATACATTATTCAAAATGCGCGAAAGAGAAAACGCAAATTAAGAAAGTATTGGGTACACCCAGGCAGTCCGGGATCAAGCAATCGAACACAATTTTCTTAATATAATAATTGTGCTTATAAACTATAACATTAATTGAACTCACAAAAAAATTATGGTAATTATGCATAAAAGGTCCCACCTCAACGATTTTGAGAAAATTTAAATATGTTGTAAAACTCAAAATTTTGAACAACTTTTTCCTATACATGTAACCGCCGCTCAACCTTAGTTTTTGAGATATTTGCGAAAAACTGCAGCTACTACTACATAGAATTTTGCCTATACGTGCACGCTCGTGCCGTGCGTATGCGTCAGAATGATGCGACTGCTCGTCAACCGTTTCTACAGATATATCACAACGATCGTCGAACGATCTATATACCGCGTGAACTTTTTAAATCATATGATCATGAAGAATGAGTACATATTATATTACGACACACCCACACACTGTTCTTTCGCTTGCTAAACAAACATTGCAGTATTATAATACGTAATAGTAATTACTTTGTAAACACCGCACGGAGCTCGAACGCACACTGAGCTTCTTCGGTGCGAATCGAGTCAGTGAAGTGGGGATGAGTCAGAGGGGGGACGCGTAGTGGAGTAGGGGTGTCGCGCGGAGTGGGGATCGCTGAACGCGATAACGTACTGAGCGTCGCGCGGAGAGGTGTAACGATTAAATTTGATAGTTTGTATCTCCTAAACGTATAGGCTTTTCTACCAATTTTTTTTTAATATTGCACTGTCATCCAGTTCTGAGGTATGTTTAAAATATCAAGTCTCTAGCTCATCGGGAAGTTAGTTTATGGTAAAATCAATTGCAAAATTTGTACCGAACAGACAGACAAGAAAGCGAGCTAATAAAAACGTGGTAAAATCGTCAGATGTTGGTCTCGCAATGCTGTGTTTCGTCTACTCAATTGTGTCGCATTTGCATGAAACCCGCGGTGTCTATCCATTGGTAGGCTACATCCTTCCGAGCAGTCTCCCAGCGAAACGAATGTTTCCCTGTCGCGGAAAGATTCGCAGGCTGCCGATCACATCAGGCAGTTTATCGTACACAATTCTGAACGCCGGTTGCCGTCAAAGCCGCATAAAAATCTGGTGTCCTGTGAGCCTTTCACTCGAGTTGGTTCCCTCGCCGGTTCTGGGTCGCATAATCGTATCGAGGGAAATTATTGAACGCAAAATCCGCGGCTTTGAAGTCGCGAGTCGTCGAGCAGCCCCGCCGCGCCGCGTCTCGTCGGCGTTTTATGCTCGCGAGTTTTTTTCTGCAGCCTGGTCGATCGTTTTTCTCTCGTTGTTCGCTGGGAACGATGTCGAGAAGATGAAGAAGAAGAAGAGGAAGATGGAGGCACGCGCGGTTCGCTCGTCAAAAGGGACGTTTTCGGCGACCTTAACGCAGCGGCGCGGACGCGCTCATGCTCGCGAGAGGTCTTCGTACTTTCGCGCGAAGAAAGAAGGAGTTCATAAATATTTCGCGGTTCCGCCGCCCTCTCTTGCGACCCTCCTCTCTCTCTCTCTCCCTCTCTCTCTCTTTTCTCGAGAATGTAATGTCTGAAAGGGTCGGGTGGCCGATGGACTACGGCTAGAGAGAGTCAGAGAGATAGTCGGGTATAGCCAACCCTTCTTGTCCCTCTTGGCTAGGATCGATAAACAAAATTCGACCGCGGCGAAGGAGGAGCACGCGACCAATCCGTGACACCGTTCCATTGAATATTAACCAGCGACGATTGAGCCGCTTGTTCGCAAGCGAATCGATTCGATTCGATTCGACTCGCAATCAAATCCCCATTCCATCGTCGATCCTCGTTAGAGTCTACCCTGGGGAACCTTTGTTTAGCAGCTGCTCCCTTCACTACCGGCTACCGTCCCGCCAGCGGACAAGGAACTCCTGCAATGCCAGACTCGGTTTCGTTCGTGTTCGTTAGCGAAAAAATTGGAGTTCATTGCTTCCTGCGTGTGTCAAGTGTGAAACCAGGCTCTAGGCTCCACGGTTTATTGGCACCGACTCCGTCGACCAAGCGATAAATTCGCGATTGTACTGGGTGGGCTGCATTGATGGAACTCTTCGACATTAATAAGCACCGAATGGAACGTAAGGGACTGTCGTAAAGGTTGGGATACGATTCGTTTTTTAGCTATAAAATTTCATAGGATGAGAGTTACGCAAAAAAATTTATACCGTTGAAAAGGTATAGTTGCCAGCTGCAATTTCGCTGTGGAAAGTGTAATGATAGTGTTAACGGATAAAACGTTATAGCCAATTTTCTAAAGACATTATTTTCGGCAAACAAAAATTTTTCCGTATAAGTTGGGACCACCAGTGTTGGGCAAAAATTTTATGTAAATAATAATTTCGATTAAAGTGTTTTTTCCAAGTGGGTTTTTTTTAAACCCACTCCATTCGAAATTTGTATTTAAATAACATTTTTGCCCAACTCAGTAAAGTGGGATTTTCCAAGTGGGTTTTAAACCCACTTTATTAAAAATTTTTATTTAATTAAAATTTTTGCCCAAATCTGATTGGGACACACCGAAAAATTGGAAAAGTGTGTTGAAATGAAGTCAAAATGCTTTATATGCAATGTTTATCGAGTATTATTTCTTAGAGCATGATCTGACAAAAAAACATTGTTTACTCTATAATAACCGGCTTAACCCTTAGAACTCCGAATTATTTTTCCATTTTGTTATATATCAACAAACTTATTTTAAACAATTTTGTTTACTAATTATATTAAATATAGCTCTCTCAAACTTTGTTGTAATTTATATTTGTGGAACTGATATTTGTTTTTAACTAAGAAATATAAATAAAGGAAGAACCAAATACATATACATAGGAACTCGTTTTATTTACATTTTTTATATCTTTACAAGATATAAGGTAGTGCCATAATAGACGTCTATACCATATTTGGTCACTTTACTACTTATGAATTGCTGCTGCTCGTGAGTTAAAATCAATGGTCCTTTTGACAACTACCACGTACTAAATTAACTTAATATTAACACAGCACTTGTGGTTTAAGCAGCACTAAAACTAATTGTTTCTATTGTAGATTGCCTGTAGATTACGCATTAATTGCTGGTTAATTGATCGCAAAAGTTCGTATTTCTGATCTGCCGCAACCTAATTATTCTGTTTCAATACATGCCCTGACTGTATTATGTCTGTAATTCGTAGCATAATAGTAATATCGATATACGTAATACACAATTGATAGCATTCAATAAATACTATTGTTGTAACGCAATTTAGAATATTATTAGGTTGTTGCATATTACATTAAATAATCGCAATTTTGTACCCAATTTTATTTTAATACTCAATTTGATTGTATTACGTTGAAAATAAAATATTATGGTCATTCACGTTTTTCATTTACGAGATTGTTATCTTGATTTTGTAGTTATTTTTTACCATCAACGACTAGTAAGTTAATTAATCACCATATTTTGATCAAAAATCACATAAAAGTTATTTTTCCAAACATATGAAAGGAATATGCGACATTCGCGTTGGTTGACACACGTTGAAATAAACTTTATTTGAAAGTAAAATTATACATTTAAATTAAAATTGAACACAGGATATTAACACAAACGTACCAAGCTGTAAAGCAACAGGCACGTGATTATCTTATAAAGATGACAAGAATTTATTTATTTAGACTTTGCGCGGTTCTTATTATAACATGTGCTCTAATAAAGATATTTATTAAATCATTTCTTACGAAAGCATCTTTACAATTACATTAATTGTGAAATAGAATAATATTAGTATTATTACAAGTATTATTGTTAATTTCATTAGTTAATACTCGAAAACTAGAAACTAGGAAGCTTCATCTCCAAACGGAATAACCTAACCTTATCTAACCTAAACGTAAACCTAATCTTATAAACATTAAGTTAAACGACTGATCGTTATAGAAGAAACGAAACAACCTCATATAAACTAAAAAATAAACCTGTTTGTTCTAAAAAATACCTAACCTAAACCTAAACCTAAATTAAAACATTAAGTTAAACGACTGTTCGCTATAGAAGAAATGAAACAACCTCATATATAGAAACTAAAAAATAGACCTGTTTGTTCTAAAAAACGAAAACAAAGCGGATAGAACAATATCATGAAAACTAAAAAATAGTTCGCAATAAAAAAAAAAACAAAATAAAGTGGGCGAAGTTTCCGATAACGTCCATGGTCAGAATTGGATGACATTTTAGAAATAGGTTTTTTTTATTACTAAAATGATGATTGTCAGAAGGATGTTTGACGGCTCCAAAAAAGATTTTTTACCATTTTAATGTCACTCTCTACCTTACCGATACTACTCCTAGATTTTCGTACGCGTGGACGCTCCCCCCACCACATAATCCAAACTAATTCTGATCGCATAATCTCCCCATTGTAGATATTCAATTAAATGGTTTAACAATTGCAATTATGAAAACACCCCGTGTGTTTACGGTATATCGTATAAGTGAAGAATTACCTATCATTTTTCTCAGAAAGTGTTATCTTTATGACAAAAATCAATAGGACATAAAATGTGTATTTTGATGAGGTCTACAATTCTACAGGTCTACATTCCCATTATTCCCATTGATTTTATGGTTTTTTCATGGTTTCCGATATGAAAATAAAATCTGCGTCAATTTTCACTATCATATTCGTAATCAGCACGTCAAAATACGTAAGAATCCAGAGTATTAAAAAAATTGGAGGTATGTCTTTTTCGGAAGTACACCCACGGGCTTGTTTCTTCAGTAATTTCACTAATATGAACACTTCTTCAGTAATTTGCCCAGTTTGAATTCTTACAATCTCGATTGCAAAGTATGAGAAATAAAAGAAAATCAATGTACAACGAATGAATCGAATAGAACAGATGAGGTTCTTCGTCACTCGTTTTCAATTTCCCGTCGAATATCGTTCTCGACTCTCCAAGAACTATTTAAAACTGTTCTGTTCCTCGCAAGCCACCCTGTACACCTTTTTTTCTCATTGCCAGCACGTGTCCGTCTGCCATGCAGCTGGAGCGCGTTTGTGTTTGTAAATATTAGGTGTGCAAATTAATTCGGTGCTCGTTCGCGCGAAATCCAACTTTTATTTCTGGTTTACGGTTTCATGTATGCAGCGATTTTTATTAGCGGTGAAATTCTTCTGCCGGTTTCTTCTGTGTTTACGTTTAATTTACATGTAACAGGTAATGTGCGACTGCCTTTGTATCGATAGCTGAGCGATTGTTAATACGCTTCGGTTTCGAGTACGCGTATTTACACATTCGAGATAATTGCCAACATAGATATTCGTCCGTCCGCCTCTGCTGAATTTCAAATCTTTTATACGGGGAAACGAGTCATTTTAATATTTATTTCACGGGGCTCGTTTGTTTGCTGAAATTGTACTGTTTCTGAAATAAAAAGTAATTGCGGTTCTTGCTGTTATTTGTTCAACGAATTAAATAAACCGGGAACACTTGGAAATTCTGCAGTCTGCAAATTAACATGCTGAAATGAGTCAAATCTGTTTGTAGAATACCTTTAATAATCATAACAATTTTACACGCATTTTGCTGGTTGCCTCGTAACTGTAGCGTTTCAATTTATTTATACCTCACACTACTAAAAATACATATAGATCACGTAGTACGAAGTATATACATTGCATTTTCAATCATTCCTAATAAAACAACTAATATCGGACCATAAAACTAAAGGATAATTCCATGATGCACGGCAAGAGCGTCGGAAGGATTAAAAGTTATTAATTCGTGTAGTGAACAAAAAGTTGAATCCGTAAACAATCTTTTCCATTGTTTTGCAACGAAATTAAACCGTTCATAACGTTTTATAAATTTATTTTGAGATAGAGTTCTCTCGCATTGCGAATAGTAAGGCGCCATCGCACTTTTCGCAAGTCTAGTTCGGCACTGAAAGGTTTAAAAAAGGGTGGTTCCATTTTAAAAAATAAAAGTGACCTTGATATCTCTAAAAAGAGTTACATAGAAACAAAAATTTTTTTGGTATCGTATGAGCCCCATTTTACCATTCAACTTTGTCCTCGGAACATTTAATGTATCTTTGAAAACAACAAAGATATTTGAGGCGATAACGTTAGGTGACTCAGCCTGTATATTGAGAACGAAAATGAATAGGTCCAATACGTAATATAAATAATTCCTTGAAGAAGAAGACCACTAGATTCATGAACAAGGAGCAAGTCAAAAAGAAGAACACGAGGATACAATGATCAAAAGGGAAAGAATCGCAGTATGAAATACTCGTTAAAGAAGAGAACCACTAAATTCATAAACAAGAGGCAGGGAAAAAGGAAGCACAGAAGAATCCTAAAAGAAACAAAGGATACGATGATCAAAAGGGAAATGAGCGGAGCATGAAATGCTCCTTAAAGAGGAGAACCACTAAATTCACGAACAAGATGTGAGAAAAAAGAGGAGCCGAAGGAAAACACAGAAGACAATCATCAGAAGAGAAATAAACGTACACAGGGGCGCAGAAAACCATCGCAAACAAACCCAACAAGTGAAACGCCGCAACACGGTACACATTAACAACCCGCAAAACCGTACGAAATCCTACACCGACGATTGCAGTCGGCGGTGGCAAAGTGCAGCTTAGAGAACTATTAGTTTTCATCGCAGGTATTAATTTCTGCCGCGTACTGCTTCTAACCCATTGAATCAACATATGGGGGATCGTTTGATGAAATTCGTAGCCGGAAGTGAGCGAAGTCGAATCCCCCCTCCTCTGGAAATATGGCAGCCGTCGATGTCTCTGAACGTTCGTTGGACGTATCGGGGCTCTTTGAAGAGTGAGCCACTCTCTGGCAAAAGACAGTTTCCTAATTTTCGTCAAACTCACGTCGGGGAACATGTTCAACGTGGTCGCAGTTGATGGGGGACGGAGGAAGTCCACGAGTATACATAGTTCAGAGATGCATGTTAGGACCATTTATTTGTTTATCAATTTTTTAAAATTCTTTACAGTCGGAGCTATTTTAACTTGAAAATCAAACATTTCTTCCGACCTAGAATAATTCCATTCTACATATATGATTTTTTTTTCATTTTATGGATATAAAATTGTTATAATGCCTCGCACAACACTTAAATGTTTAGTAATTAGTTAGATCCCAACACATTTAAGAATGTAAACAATACTTTGAATAACGGTAGAATAATTTTTAATAGCGCCTCAGAGACGCCACAAAAGTGCTAAGGGTTAAAACATGTTTTTCAAGGTACTTTTAGACATGCTGATCTTTTCTAGCAAGGTGCAAGAAGACATATTAAGATACTTAATAAATTGTTACGCATAAGTAATAGGTGAGTCATTCTATAAAGAGCGAATCTGGGAACTAGGACAAATTACTGCTCTTTTACCACGTTTTTATTAGCTCGCTTTCTTGTCTGTCTGTATGTTTGTCTATTCGGTACAAATATATAATATATATTCGGTAACCATTAAGTTTTCTAGTGCAAACGTATTCAGACGTTGAATCTTGTGATTTTCTTACAGTATAAGTAAATTTATATTGAAACGAAAAATAAATGACGGGTCGTGAAAAGCATTTAGATAAAAGTGAGGTCGATCAAATCGTTCTGTAGCGCTCGGAAAAGTACAGTATTAATAAAATTGCGAAATTATTAAACAGAAGTAGGTGCGCGATATATAATGTGTTAAAAAATCCAAGTGCTTATGGAAAAACGAAAGGCAGTGGAAGACCTAGCGTTACTTCCGAACGTGATAAACGTGCAATTTTGCGTGTTGCGTAGAATTTTAAGGGCACAGCAAAACAAATAGCCGAAGAAGCAGGTGTGAAAACAAATTTGAGAAATGTACATTGCATTTTACAAGGAAGCAAACACGTTAAACGGAAGAAATTAAAACAACAGCCACCTTTAATGGAGAAATATAAAGCAGCGCGACTAAAGTTCACTTGTAGACACGTCCACTGGATGAAAAACTGGAAAAAAGTCATTTTTAGTGTCGAGAAAAAATTCAATCTAGATAGCCCTGACGGCTGGGCCTACTACTTTCATGATTGCAGAAAGGAAGAACTCCATTTAAGTTGCCGTCAAATGGGTGGTGGCAGTATTATGGTATGGGCCACTATTGGTTACTATGGAAAGACAGAAATAAAGTTTTTATCAGATCGGATGAATAGTAATAAATATATTGAACGAATAACAGATCAGTTAAACAAGCCTGCAGCTCGTATCACGCGCGGTGACTATATTTTTCAACAGGATAATGCAGCAATCCATACTGCAAAATCTGTGAAACAATTCTTTTCTTCAAAAAATATTAATATTTTGGAATGGCCCACTCGTTCTCCCGATTTAAATATTATAGAAAATGTGTGGGGAGATTTGTCAAGACGAGTCTACGCGAATGGGAGACAATATAATAACGTAAATGAACTAAAAGAAAGTATAAATCACAATTGGACACATTTATAACAAAAACAAAGCAAAAAGTTATATAAAACTATCCGAAAGCGATTACTTTTGTATTTTTATTTGCTTAATCAAACATTTTCCTGTTAGTGTCTTATATTTTTGTCGAATTAATGTCAGACCGTGTTTACATATCTTTCTCTAATTTTGCGATGGTACGCGATACAATCCTGAGATTTTACAAGTTTGCTTTGGAAATAGTATGTAATATACAGGATACATTGGAGTGTACATATTCTACCTTTAAATATAGGAAACTTAAAAATATGCTGGGTGTCTTATTATTTTGTCGAGGGCTGTACATGTCTCTGTTATAATCTCATTAAAATGATTAAAATCGATTGAAAAATTTCACACACAAGACTAAAAAGCAGAAAATAATTATTTAAATAAAAATAAATTTTTAAAGAATACCACGTTTTTAAAACGGACTAAAAAGTATAAAATAATTTTTCCTAGCCCCATACAGATGCCCATCCCCATACAGATAGTCCTGAAAATTTGTGATTGTGAATTTTTAATAGCTATGAAAATACTGATAAGATTTAAAACGAAAAACGTGGGGGGCATGCAATAGATAATTGATGCATGAATAGTTCACCTAAGTCACTAACAATTTTATTGCACTGTAAATGATATGAACTGTTGTGCGAGTTTTCTCAACTTCAGCTACTCTCTACACTCCTTACTATTATCTTGCGCCCCACGTTTTTCGTTTTAAGTTTGACAAGTACTTTCATAGCTATTAAAAATTCACAATCACAAATTTTCAGGACTATCTGTATCGGGTTAGGAATCTGTATAGGGTCAGGAACCTGTATGGGGCTAGGAAAAATTATTTTATACTTTCTAGTCCGGTTTTTAAACATATTTTTTTTTTAATTTATTTGTATATTTAAATAATTTATAATTTTAATATTTCTAAACGTACAAATCAGGAACAAGTCATTTCGACTCATCCGGTAGTTCTAGTGTTAAAATCCGCAGTCAACTTATTACAGGAAGAATTTTTATTTCGGATAAAGATCCGGAGTGTACCGACGACGCGGAGCCGGATGTGGCCAACTACGGATATATTCGAATATTCTCGCAGACGTTTAGCAGATTTGTTTTGGCGGGTACGGGCCGATCGGTGGAAATTGAAAGCGGAAAAGGCGAAATGTAATTCGGCGAACAGCAGCAGGCGGTAATAATTCTGACGCAATCACGGGGCGCACGTCTCCGAGCAGAAAAGGGGAACGGAAGTCGATTACGGAACCGCGAGCTGGCAGTGGCAGCGCCAGCAGCAGCAGCAGCAGCAGCAGCAGTAAACCGTTCCCGCACACGGGAATCCGTACGTTAGTTTTGAACAGTCGTAACCGCATCCGGAAGCTCCGAGAACCGTGGTACACCTGCGATTGCAGTATTACGTGACTCAACGTCGGGGGCCGTGATACGATGAGAGACGATGCGATACGATGCGATACGATGCGACACGAGGCGATTCGATCAGATGAGATGCGACGCGATACCCCCTTGCAACCATGATAACCAATAACCTACACCCGATCCCCTATCGATCTCCAACCCGATTAATCGGGCTGAGGAACGCGGCGCAAGGAGTTTCAGACAATGGTCTTCTGCCAATGTTTCACTAACTCTTCGGGGCTGAACTGTGTCTGGCAAGGCTAGGTTCACTGTTGGGTAATCACGTAGAATTATCAGTGGAGAAGATGGTACATTTGTCTGACGCGATACCCCCTGCAGCATGACAACTAGGCTACAGATTTTATGCATTTAACAGAAAGATTATTAGCTAAAATACCAAACTGCAATTAGAGGAACTTAAGAGCATTGTGTTGTATTCTCTTAGCTAAAATACTAAACTGCAATTAGAAGAACTTAAGAATATTGTTGTATTCTCTTAAAGCCATTGGGGAGACTAGTTAGTACTGGTTTGTACAAAAATATTGTCTTTCTAGAGGTTATGTGCGATTCAAGTCCAGAAGAGTAGCACATTCGGCATTGTATGCTATTTGCTAAAAGGACAAACAAAATCAAAGAGTTAGGTTGGGAAGTGTTACCACACTTGTTCAGGTCAATGCAGCATTTTTTAAGTGGAATTCCGAAATGTACAAGAGCTAAAAACCGGACTTTATACATTTTTGTATCAAAAACCATCTATATTCTACCGATCAGAAATTGAAAAGTTATTGTACTTACTAGGTGGCAGAAAGTCATTGATAAGGATGGTGGCTGTTTCACTGATTTACTACTTTAATTTTACGAAAAAAATACGACATTACTTTCCGGTCCCTCTAATATTTTGCCCTGTATAAATTTGTACAATTCAATGAGAATGTGCTCTCGTTGGCGATGCAAACAAAATCATTCTCGTATTTTTATAATCTACTCATCTCTATCTAAACATTCTTAATAAGAAGTAAAAACGAGACCATTTTTCTTCTATCTCGATCATCAACGGATTGTTATTCACATGATTGTAGATCCTTTATATTGCTTTAAATTGCATAGGGGAAGGTTTTATTATTTAGATATCTACTTCGGTGCGAAGCGGGTCAGTGGAGTGGGGACGAGTCAGAGTGGTGGTCCAACACGTAGTGGAGTAGGGGGCAATAAAAAATTAATAGTTTATATCTCCTAAACGCATAGGCTTTTTCAAAAAAAATTTAAATATATTACATTGTCATCTCCAGTTCTGAGCTATGTTTAAAATTGCAAGTCTCTAGCTCATAGCGAAGTTAGTTTAAAATCAATTGCAATATTTGTACCGAATAGACAGATAAACAGACGGACAAGATAGCGAGCTAATAAAAACGTAGTAAAATAGTGTCCGTCTGCGTAAAATGCAAACGAACCTCCCCGAGGCTTTTGCGTTTATGGAGGATTTACTGTATCTGGAATTGAATTTCGAGAGGTAATAATCCAATGCGTGTGTACAATTGCGGTTCAATCGCAGCGAATAATATTAACAGCGTCCCGAGGTCCTGTTATTTTCTCTCTGTTGAATATTTGTCATGTCTCGCAAAGAAAGTATTATACATCATACTTAATAAACCACTGCCAACACGACGACTGGTAATGGACGTGTTAATTAACAGAAGTATTAACTGACATCATTATTCTCTCGCAGTGATGTCTCGACATCAAAAGATCCGAACATTTGATTGGCAAAAAGCTTCCGCATTTTCCGCGATACGTTCACCGCATATGTATAGTGATGTACCGATAAATATTTTATGTTACTAAATACACCGCGGACGAAAGGTATACATTTCCACTAGGTACAAACGCATGAAGAATAAATTTTCGGATCGGATTTCGGAACACAATATTTTTCAGATTTTCCGTTTTCGATATTCCGGTTTTTAACGATTGTTGACCACCGCTTTACAGGTGCCAGGAACATTTTCACTATTCATACGTTGCAGCAATCAAAAACAGCAGCGCGAACAAAATAGTCCAGTCAACAAAAAATTGTAGAGGGAAATGGAAGGGACACAATTTTTAAGGGGCTTTGTTTGGGACTTTGTTTGGACTAGTTAGGAGGTAAACATACTAAAGGTCCCAACTCCTAGGAGGTGAGCGGGGTGCAGGGGGGCACGTAGGAGGTCCCCTTTTTCCATTCCTTCATAAGACCATTCCATACAAAATTATTCAGTTTCTTGCTATCTCGCATAGTTTCAGAGATATCAGAGCTCGAAGTTCAGCAATAGTGAAAAAGACATTTTTGCCTCGCGTTTTTTGCCTTACTTGACTAGCTAACTCTTCAGCACAATTAGTGAACTTTGAGCGCTGATGTCTCGGACACTATGTGAGATAGCGAAAAGCTGAATGGAGTCAATCTTATGGTACATTTTGTCAGGTTTAATTTTGTATGGAATGGTCTCATCGGTAGGACGCATAGTTTCCGAGATATAAGCGGAAAACCGAAAAAGGGATCGTCTACGTGACCCCGCTCACCTCCTAGAAGTGGGGACTTTTAGTATGTTTACCGCCTAACTCTAGTCCAAACAAAGTCCCAAAATTAAAAATTGTTATGAGGATTCATTGACTGGACCAAAATCTGAGTTTACGAAAATGAACGATCGTAGTCGACGGAGAATTCGCAAGCGCAACGACGCGACGCGACGCGAGGAGGCAATAATAGATCTTACACAGTGGAAACAAAATTGAAATCTGAGTGAAACTTTTTAGCTACGAAACAACGTTCGCTCCATTAATAAACAATAATAAGAAGTCGAAAAACTAAGCTTGCTGAACAATAAATTCGCGTACACAACAATGCAAGTGTTCAACATTAAAATTCAAAGAATCTCTTTCACACACGCACTCCATCATTCCACGCTCGAAGCGCCGCGCCGTAAAACATCTTAGCTGCGAAACAATGCTCGCTCCAACAATAAACAACAAACAAGAAGTCGAAAAGCTGAGCTTGTTGAACAATAAATTCACGGACACAATAACGGAATGATTCATCGCCGAGGCTCGCCGAGCAAGATTCGAGTTTCTGAATGAAACCGCGGCGCATAATTGGGTGGTTAGCGCACGGTTACAGGTTCATTATCAGGAAATAACGGTGTCGCAGTTTTTCCGACTGGTTCTGCTGTTTTCCACGGCAAAGCGATTCTTTTCATTGGCGCGGTGGTGCCGGCCGCAGTAATTGGCGGGCGCGTAATCGAAGATACTTCGCGGTGGCGCATGGCGGGGGGCGGCGGGTACTTCGGTACTTGGTTTTTGTTTCGCCGAAGAACGCGCGGAGCAGGCGCCCGGCTTCCGGCACTCCAATCTTCCTCTCTCATTACGTTCGTTAACAACTGGCCGCGCCAGTTAGCGAAATTTAACAATGCCGACCAGCCAGTCTCGCTCGCTCGCGCGGTTTCTCTTATTTCATCCAGTCCCCGCACGCGTTCCTTTTCCATTTTTATTCCCTCTCCGGCATCCAGCCGACGACGCCGACGCCGAGTCGGCCCCATTATGCCGAAGGTGGCGTGGAAACGGCGCGGCGGCGGCGTCGTCGTCGTCGCCAGGACCTTGAGAAACGCTTGGAGAAATTATTTCGCCGTTGACTGTAATAAATCGCGCGTAATCGCGCGTAATTGCGGGTCACGAAGGAAACGGACCGGAGAGGCGGAGTCGACGACGTGGCCGACGAAACAAAATAGGACGAAAACGCCGCGCTGAAAGCGGAAATCCGTCGCGCGCGGCCGCATTACCGCGGAAAAGCAAACTTCCTTCGCCCCCCGCCCGGTATAATTAGAAAACTTACGTTTGCCTTGCATATTTCGACGCGGTGGAATTTCGCGAGCCGGGCGGGAAGGGCGCGAGGGCGCGGCAAACGTACCGCGTGCACCGGTCCTCCGCCCGGCAAAGGCGAGAGAACCAACCCCCTCCGCATCCCCCGTCTCTTCATCCCTTTGCTACTTCTCTCCTCTCCTCGCCCCGTCCCGTTCCCGTCCCGGCACTCTTGCCCCCCGTCGTCGCTCTGTCGTCGTCGCGACCGAAATATAAAATTCTGTTACGTGTCGCCTGACCGAGTTGTTTGTGCATTCGGAAAATATGCAAATTAAACTCGTTCCAGTTTCTTTCGTTGCGCGGTGATCCGCGTGCTCCTCCTCCGGCCTCTTGCCTTCCTGAAGAGGGAGCCTCGGTTATTCGATTTCAGAGGGGCGAGGTAAATCGTATACCGAGAAACTTTTCCCTCCGCCATGCCACCGGCGAACGGGCAACCTTAAATTCCGGGCAACAAGTGTTTTCCGATTCCCCGACACACCCCCGCCCCGGCAGACTTTTTTCCAAAATTGTCTCTCGGACCGTTCGCCGACTTTCGTTTTTTCTTACGGCACGGCGCGGCGTCTCGAGTCCGGGAAACTCCAGGGAAAAATTCATTCGCTTGTTTCGCGGCAGATGCTCCCTCACTGGGCAAGCTTCTCCAAGCTTTGAGTGAATAAAATCTAGTAAAGTATAATTTTTATGATATACAGGGTCAGTCATCTGACGTTATCACCTCAAACATCTTTGTCGTTTTCAAAGATACATTAAATGTCTTGAGGATATCAAACAAATTTTTGTTTTCATGTAACTTTTTTAGAGATATCAAGTAATTATTAGGTTTAGGGCTAATGTAGGTAAATACTTTTTTACTCAGAATTCGACATTCTTCCATATTTTGGTATAAAAAATATAGTATTCTATTTAAAAAAACAAAGTCCACCTGTAAATAAAATAAATACACTACATAATGTACCCCTTCAGACCATGCAACTTCTGTACACAAAGCTTTTTCGTGTAACGCATACTTTGGAAGTTATGTATAGGTGTGCAAGGTGCGTGCACCACCCTGTATATGGTCCAAGGTTGGAACACACGGCGCGGCGGTAAAAACGGAAAGGAAGCGAAGCCGATCGGGCTCGCGGCGCGAGTTAATTTTATTTGACTCGGGGCCCGAATCAGTCGTTAACGCGACCATAAAATATTGCTAATACGATTATCGATGTAACTGTTTGCTTAATATACGTGGCGGAATTATAGAGTACCTATCGTCTCGTTCCGCAGCCGGTGAGCGGAATTTATCGGTCCGCTGCTGTTTTGAAACGTTAATCTGGATTTCGGCTTCATTTTCCACTCTCTTTGTGCCTCGTTGTATGTACAAGTATCGCGGCAGCGGAATTTATTTAACTATAAATCCCGGCGTGCACCCGCCCGCCGCGCCGGCCACCGGCATAAGCCACGAACCTGCACGCTTATTAATTTATCATTGCCGCTCCGGCATCGAGCATTGTTTTCAAGCCGAGCGCCGCGGACAAGCGGTCCGACCGCTGCAAAATTCTTCGACTTCGTTCGACTGGCTAACTGGTACAAACCGCAGGCTGTTATAAAACACGCGCGATTATCTATTGACGAGCAAGCAATTCATTCTCATAGTTAACTCGCGCCCGCGCGCACGGTGTAAAGCCGCGACCGGTGCAACGCGGTCGATGCACCTTCCTCGGCATCGTTAACGATAATTATTCACCGTCAGGCCTGTTAATCAAATCCTTTTCGTCAGGAGGAAACGGCGGCGAAGTGTGGCACGATAAGGGAACATGGCAGCCATGGCGAAGACAATTCGAGAAGAGACAAAGCATCTGTGGAAGACACATCGACTGATACAACGTGGCCGATGCATTTTCCTTGTTGCACCGTTGATAATAATTATCCCCAGTCAGCTAGATCTCCGAAACAAATCCTTTTTGTCAACAGAAAACTGTCAACAGGAATGGCAGGCATGCTGGTGAGACAATTCGAGATAGCACAAAGCAGTCTCATTCGGTGAGCTATGAAAGATCTTGGGAACATACGTCGACCGACACAGTACAGTCGATGCACTTTCCTTGACTGCGTTAACAAACATTATTCACCGTCGGATCTGTTAATCAAATGCTTGTTGTCGACAAGAAACACTGGTACTTCTGCATTCTACGTATGTAAAACTGGTTACCAGTGTCGTCAGATTAAGACTTGTCTCCCACTCCAGCCTACCCCTTCTACGACACCATTCCACCGTTCCACGACGGCGAGCATCCCCACGCTTCTCTCGCGAGCCGGTCGCATGACGCGTTCCGTCTCTGCTGTGCATGCGTCACAATGTCACGTGGCTAATCCGGTACTGACAGAGAGAAAGAGAGAGGGAAACAGTATTCCCCTCAATGTCCCTCAACGAGGCAATACTTTTTTTGAAGTGAAACTTCTTTGCTGAGGGGGCTACAATTTTTTTTTTTTCTAGCGTTACAGAAGTCGAGCCTTGCGGAAGTCGAATTTTTACCGGAGAAAAGAACTTTCTTACCCCGACGAGATTCGAACCCCGGTCTACCGATTGGATACCCGACGACCTTAGAATGATAGCGCGAACATTTTGGTATATATATATCGCAAAGAATAAAATGCTGCAGCGACAGAATTTTTCATTGAAGACGTTATCTTTTTTTTTTTATGACAATTTCGCATTCATCACGAAAGAACCGTCGCGCTAATAATATGCATACTAATCATTTACCTCTATCTACAACCAATAAGCAAGAAGTTTCACTTCTGTCGCGCGTGGACACCACGCACACGATTTTTTTTTTTATTGTTTAAAGTATATGTGTATGAGCGAAGAATGTTCTAGAAGAGTATGAGAGAGAGAGAGAGAGAGAGAGAGGGGGGGGTGAGATGAAAGGAGTAGGGATGGAAGAAACTGTAGAGCGAGCACGTGTGAGAGCAGCGAGCGGAAGAGTGATTATAACCTCAAACGAACCACGTGTAGAAATACCAGTTTATACTGTTAAATATACGTATTGTCCTTTGTGAATTACAAATTCATTTCTCCAACAACGATCCAACAAAGTATAGGGTGTTAAATACTTTATGTACATGGCCCAGGATCATCGCAACCCCGGGATGTGTGGGACTTCCTCGACTGTGACCCCCAAGAAAATATCGAGGAGCACGTGCATTGCCGTGGGTGAACCTGGTCAGACTAATCCATTCAGATTCACGAGATATACCTCACTAACAATCACCCTACATTCCTATGCCTGGCTGCCGGTAGGGGAGGCAATACTGCACGGCTGTATCTGCCGCGGAAAACCAGCGCGACTCGTCTTCCTTCACGAGATACAGCGGCATACCTGTCTCACCTTTCATTTTGTGCCTATACATAATCGCGGGGGAGCTCGAGGACAAAAAACCGTGATACACAATATCGAGTATCGGGGGTTGATCCGTCCCCTGTTGTTGCGGAGCGGTCTAGACGCGCGTTGGCGAGCGGAGACGAGCGGAGACGAGCGGCGCGGCGCGGCGCCACATGGAGACGGTAACCCCGGCTCGTAACTAACGATTCCCCGGTAGCCGGCTACGAAAATAAACTATTTATGAATCATTCCAAGAATACACATAATTCCCTGGCTCGCGCGCGCGCGCTTCTACACCGGGGGCGACCCTCTCTCTCTCTCCGTTTTTAAACGTTCCTCTTTCTCTCCGCTCTCTCTTTCCCCTTTCTCCGCGTCTTTCTTTTCCTCGAGCAGCAGCGGCACGACGACGCGGTGATCCGCTTCGCGCGTTCGAACTTTATTTCGAGGTTTGCCGCCCTCCCTCTTCTTCGCTCCTCTCTCTCTCTCTCCCTCGGTTCTCCGAGGCTTGCTCTATTCCTTTTCTTCTCTGGTTTGCCTCCCCCAGCCCCCTTAATTCTCGTAAAATGCGGCATAAATCTTTATCATCGCTCCGATTCACACCCCCTTCAATCTCCCCGCGTGCCGCGCTCTCTACCGTCTCGCTCTTCCGCACGGGTTTTTCCCTAGCGTCCGTCGCGTCGTCGCCGGCCGAGCAAAAACTCGCCGGCGAATGATAGAATATTTGTTCGCGCGTCCGCGATCGCAATGGCTCAGGAACGGATGCAAATTATCCCTCGAAAAAGACCGGTCCCGCGATTATTGACTCGGGAATAGCGATGGGATTAAACAGGCTCCGGCCTCGATCGAAGCGAGATATACGATTTTTTTTCACCACGAACCTTCGCGAGCATCGACGTCGAATAAAGTGACTGTACCGATTACATACTGTGGTATCGTGCTTCGATCGTACTTTATTTTGATCCCTTGACCTACGAATTATCCCCATTAGCACAAAATATTGTATTCACATGGATATGGCATTAAAAAGAGGTTCGATCTGTTTTTAATATTCAAATATACGTACAATATTTATTTTATATTATGTAACAAATATATTTTTTTTAATATGCAGAAGATATCTATTTCATGTTACAAGAAAAATATTGTTCTCTAATTATAAAATGAATCTTTATTTAATATTAGAAATATAGTGTTTTTTCCTAATGTGTACAGATAATATTTATTTTATATTATGAAGAAAATATTTTGTCTCATTATAAAATGAATCTTTATATATAATAGTAATAGAAATATTAAAAAGGCAAGAGAAGTTTCTTTTTATATTTTTATTGTATCGATGTAAATATCTAAATAATACTAAAACTTTCCCCTATGCAATTTTAAGGAATATAAAGCTCGTTTCTCATCGCGTAGTTGCAATTCACACCGCAGTATTAGGGACATCCCTAGCGATTTTTGTGCCGCAGTAATGAGCTCCTCCTTCATTTTAATGTTCGTAATGCTGAGGGCTTAATTTTTATATTGAAAAGGCAAGAGAAGTTTCATTTTATATGTTTATTGTATATATTATTATATATTTATTGTGAATAATAAAAAAAAACTTGCCCCTATGCAATTTAAAGCAATATAAAGAATGTGCAATCATGTGAACAATAGTCGTTTTGGTAGACTCGCTTTTACCTTTTATATGTAGAATGTTTTTTTCAAATCCCCTGAGATTATAAAAATATCAGAATGATTGACAATTTTGTTTGCCTCACCAACGAGAACACATTCTCATTGAATTGCACAAATTTATTCATGACAAAATACAGTCGGGGACAATATTAAGTAGACACTCTTTAATATCGCAGAACTTATTTATAAAATTAGTTTGGTAGGAATCATACAAAACTTTGAAAATGATGCTATGTCAACTTTTTTATCTGAGCCTGTAACGATAATTTACAAAGTGCGTTTAGTAGATGATGGTGTAGACGTAGACAATGATCTACAAAGACAATGCGCTACAAACTAAGTTACCGAAATCTACAAAACGAATTTTTTAAAATTATCGTTACAGACTCAGATAAATAAGTTGATACAACATAATTTTTAAAATTTTGTATAATTTCATACCAACTGCTGTCTAAACAAATTTTTGTTTACTCATTCTCTAGCAAACTAGTCGGTCTAACATCTTAAAAAAATTTAAGTCGTTTGGACCAATTTTAAAAAAGTCATGCGACTTAAGAGTGTCCACTTAAGATTGTCTTCGACTCAGTGGCTGATCTAAGCGAACTAAGCGGCCACGTGAGGCCCCGGGATACCATAGGGCCCCGAATTTTAAATAAATTTATGAATTTTTAAATGAATTTATTTAATGTGTAACGGCATGAAATTTTTCATTACTTTTCTTTTTTATTAATAAGTTTATAACAGTTTTCTTGCAACTTCTACTTCTAACTTGAGTTTGAGGGCCACTAAATTTTTACCCCTTGGGGCCTTCTCTTGACTGGAGCCGCCACTGCCTCGACTGTATATATTTTTACATATTCTAATCTCATTGGGTAAAAATACCGCAGTAAAACGTACACCCGCAGTAATTGGTACATTCACCTTAACAAATTTGGGAGATTCACGATTCTCTTCTTTCTTTTCCTCTTTGTTGTTCTTCGGTCATATCGACCGACTTCGATCGAGTTTATCAAGACTTTCTTTTCCTTCGTCCATCTCCTGACGCTGGACAAAAGCGTCCAAGACAAAATTAGGACAACTTTGCTAACCCTTCTGTTCCACTTTCGCCACAAAGGCGGCGAGTGTGTGCAGCTCCTCGAAAAATGCTCGTGCACCAGCCACGTTCAAAAACGTATTAGCATTCTATTTTCCCGTGATCGCTTTTCGTACAGTGTGTCTATTGTCATGAGAATCGACCGTGCAGTCGAGTCCGAATGTTAAAAGGCAGATCGAGTTTTAGTTGAAATTGGATGCGCCCGGAAGCATGTTTCATATCCTATTTGTTTAGTCGAAAACATACGTATTTATCTTATCATGTATGTTGCATTCGTATCTGATTGTATTTACACGGCTGTATCTGTTTAATCGGAAACGCGAATTCGTGGAATATACTGCGTGTATGCGCATCGAAAAAGACATAACGGAATTCCCTGTTTTATGATGCTTGTGAAAAAATTACAAGGGAACAGATCGACAATCCTCTTATTTCTTCCGTTTTTTTTTCTACACCCCTCTAACTCTTTGCACTCAAATACAGAATATTTCCATTGTTTAAGATTTTCTTCATTTTACCACGCTTATAGTAACATGCCGTGTTGTTGTATGCGTAAAATCTTGTAAACGAATTTTAAACCTCTTCCCATAGTCCAATCATGCTAAAATTTTATATACACACTTGCTTCCGCGATGACAATAAAAGTAGAAAAAATAAAATATATAAAAAAAGCTTTTTTAAAACTACGCTTATATTAAAATGCACTGAAAAGGAGAAAATAATTTTTTTCCTGGTTCTCCATAAAATCCAGTGAAATGATTAATAATATTTTTCCCTAAAATTTTAAGCAATTAGTTCGACATTTCTTCTGTTATAAAATTAGTGTCGGAATAGATAGAAAAATTTAATATAATAATGAATTAATGGGGTATTCTAGTCTAGAAATCTAATCTAGAAGCATGACATTGTGATAGGACCCCCGACCTCGCTATCTGGGTGACGCTATGCTTTATTTCTACTGTTCTACTGAACAAAAAATTACGAAAAAATTCCTGAACCTTCTGCCTAATAGCACGCACAACTGTGAATTATTTCAGAATTTTTTATTGCAAACTCGATTTTTAAAAAATCCAGAAGTATAACATTGTGATAGGGTCCCCAAATATCTCACCTTAGGGGTAATGTCCAGAATATAATGGAGAAAAGTTTATTTTAAATCCATTCTCCTCTTGCTTTATCTTGCGTAAAGATTTTTAATTATTGAATTATTCAAATTGTATTTTGATTTTGCTATTCATAGCACGGCACGGCACGGCCCTGAGAGTTGGGCATTGTCCACAGCGCAGCAAGGCTAAATTTGACCGGAACAAAGTGGCACGAACCGGCGATAATTCGGTCGCAGAGGGCTAATGGGACAGATACGGTGTATTCTGTGGAGTCTGCCGAGTTCATTCCTTCGTCGCCGAAATCCACAGGCGGCCCCGGTCTCTGTATACTTTCTTACAGTACTCAAACAAATCATGGCAGTCGTTGCAACTGTCGAAGACGCGTTCAAGGGAACGCCTCCTTGACCTAGGGCAATCTATGCTGATTGCAGCTGTATTTGGTATAGCGATCTGCGATCGTGTCGCAGATGTCCACTTGTCTGCTGGGATTTCTTTTTATCAGATGGTTGGATAACATGGTATCGAAGGTGGCACCACTAATCAGCAAGTCTGCTGCAGCGACTGCGGAACAGCGAATATTGATTTTCCAAACGAGTTCTCTACATTCGCCTAATTTTAAAAAGAAATTGTTTGGAATATCTGCGCTGTTTTTGGATAAAAAATTAATCAAGAGTGATTCGTTTTCATTGTTATAAATATAAGCGGTATGTCCTTTTCGCTGACAATGGCACACCTAATACAAATAATACGGGAGGTGTAAGAATAAACATACTTTGTGAACCTTCGTCGGCCAGGCTGACTGCGTTACCGACGTCGGAGTTGAGTTTGATAAGTATTTAAGAAAACATCAGATAAGGACTTAACTCTGTCAAATCATCTCGCACGTATATATTTAGTTTGATTTAGGTTTGAATATTTATAACGCGAAATTTATTTCCATATTCGGCTGATAACTGCGGACGATAACTTTCAGACATCTAAGATAATAAGTTTCCCATCAGTGGGATGACTGGAATCATGGCAACCGTTAATACATGTTTTTCAATCTTTCTATTATATAAAATAGTATTGTAGTTCTGTCACGCAAAAACTCCGAGCGGCGAAGCCTTCTGACGGAGAGATGAACTTGTTCAGAGAGAGAGAGAGAGTAAAACGGTTGAAACGAATGGAAAAGGACTTTGGATGCCACCGCCTCAATCGAGAAGCAAATGTACTAAAGGAAATAGCGCGAAGCTTGAAAAATATGGTTTATAAGAGCAGTTCTATTGGCGGAAATGTACCGAAACAATCTGTTCGGAACAACAAGACTCCAGAACGTGTCCTACGAGTTACAAAATATACATAAATACACATGTTATACATTCATTTTTCAAAACCAAATCTTACCAATTTTTTAACATTCTGCGGGGTGCTCAAGGTACCCCATTTTATCGAGAATTTTATCGAGAATTTTATCGAGAAGACATTGACCTTGATCTGAAGGTAAAACTTTCATTTTCGAAGATCAAGATCATTTCAAGGTCATATTATTTTACATATCTGAATATATTTTTCGATCAGTTATCCGAAGCAATAAAACAAAATAGTTGTGTATCAAAAAACATCGATGAACTTGATAACTTCGAAAAAAATGACCTTTGGAACAAATATTCTTGCCAGATACATTGCCAGGTCCATTGACACCATGCACATTACGTAACAAATATTTTTTGCATCGAAATAACCTGAAGAGATATTTTGGTGTTCATATTTAAACGGACCATCCTGTATACATATATCAGTGCCTACACTGCTCGGCGACCTTCTCGGCCCCTCGCGGGGTAACCCCTCAGTGGAATGGGTAGGTGAAGTGACATAGAGCGGTCTCCTCCGCCAGACTTAGACACCGACGACTGCCAGCCTTATGGGAGTTCGAGTCACCCGAAAAATGAAATGTAATTAGAACCGCGACTATTTCATTCGCAACGCTAAACTGTAAACAATCTATACTGATATTAATGGAAACCGCGAATATATTTGCGCAAAACTAACTTCGATCTCTGTTCACAAATCGACTATGTAATGCAATACGCGCGGTTTTTTTCGCAACGCTATTTCAATCGCGGATGTGCCCATCTCCGCTGATCGTTGGGGCGGCGAGGTCTGCCCATATGTACAACTATCTACCTCTACTGTACTACTATTTCTACAGACCAGTACAGTGAGATGGTACTAACGAAATGACTTCGCATCCGCAGATGCGAGGCCATTGTAGTTGCCCTCTTGAGCGACAGTTTCTCGGGGCCACTTCGGCATATAGCCTCTTCTTTTTCTTCGGCGCGGCGCAGCGCAGCGGTCCGCCAAACAACTGAAACCCTAAACGTGCTCGCAGTGACAACGATCGACGACTTCCGAAACGAATTACAAGTCTCCAGAGAAGCTGATCGTTCCGCTAGTGCAATCGAGCAGGTGCGCAACGTTTCGAAACCGTAATTCGTGCGCGTCCGCGAAAGCTACACGAGCAGGAAGAATCGAGCACGAAGCATCAATTCGAACGTCATGCCTCGTTCGATTTAGCTTCGAGACGAAGCTTCGAGCTCTTCCGGTGACTGGGTACCGGCCCCTACCTACTTAGAATAAACAGTTACACCAAGAAGGTAATCTACCTAGACCTATATTTAAGAAATGGCAAAACACACAAGCTCTCCAACACATTCACAACACGATCTCCACACAGACGTCAGGGTGCAATATCCTAACACCTAGAGAGAACATCCCGGGACGCCTTCGACACCCGACCGTTCGAATCACAAGCACACTCTAAGGTACGTACCAGTTCTCCTGAAATCGACTGACAATGGCAGTGATCATTGCGAAATAAATCAATAAATCGAAATAATATATCTGAAAATTGACACTGAATTAAATTACATGTAATTCTGAATATTACACGTTGTTTTGAATTCAATTGAGAAAACTACTACACACATTCCATGAAGATCCATGTAACATGTTATGGATCGACGGGAATATGTGCCACTGAATCTTGTAGTTTACAAAACCACACATATGATTATTAAAACAATATTCCATGTGCCCGTTGCTCCCACCCTCCCGAGTATCACCTGGACACGCGAGAGGATTCGAGCAACGAACAGGGAATCTTAATATCCTGAAAATCCTAACTTAAAAAATCCGTTGGATTTTGTACAAGCTAATGTACTTGTATTCTTGCGAAATGGCTCAATTTTCAATTTAAAATTTAATCTCAACTTGCAAATCAAATATTCACTTATGGAAAGAGTAATGGAATTTTATTGTCGGAAATGGTAATGTGTGTGAAAAAGGTAATAGAAGTTTATTTGTTCTAAATCTTTATGAAAATATTTAAAAACCCTCGGACGACCCTTTAGACAAAGCAAAATTCCGAAATAATGGAAAAAATACCTTACTAAATGTAAAGTATACTACTGAAAGTAACATGTATAGGTTAATTTGCTTTGTCCAAAGAATCTATCCGTCGCGAATCGTCTTTTCGTACGTGGTATCTAATGTTTACGAGCAATTCAAACTAATTATAAAATACAAATGATCATCTTCGTGATAAAAAAGCGACTCTAATAATTATGTAGCAAATTAGGGAAGATTTTTATCTTCCCGCAAATTGGAAACTCATCGAAATTGTTACATTTATAAAAAGAAAAACGCGACGTATAAAAAGGCCCTACCTAGCTAGAAAACAGATTACTACCCGCGAGAAAGCCTGGCGTTCTCACGGTCACTGTACTCGTCAAAATATACTACATAAGAAATAGAGCAATAAAAAAGACTGTTGTTTATTCACTTACTACTTGTTGGGGGGATGAGAAACTGCGTTAGAGTCCTGAAATCAAAAAATAAAACAAGATATTAAAATCGATTCGTAAAATTCCATTGGGATATGTGTGTGTGTGTGGAAAGATTTTAATTTAAATACTATTTAAATGATTTTCGAAATAAAACTTACTCACGCTCGTGTCCTCTCCTGCTTGAAGAAACCACAACACGCTGCGTCTTGAATCGAACAGTACAAGGTATTATCAATCACGTTTGTCAATTGGTTGTCCGTTTGGCTCGGAATCTGCAACAGAAAGAAAAAATTCATTAACTTCAATCGACAAACAGTCAGAGACTGCATCAGAATTAATAATAAATAAATAATTCAATTTGAATACAAAATCAAAATTAACTTGAACGGAAATCAAATGAACTCGATTTTTATCGCATGACACAAATTTAAATACAATTGATTATCACGACACAAGAGAAAACCCGCATCAATGGAAAATGAATATTTCAAGTTGAATATTTATTCATTGTTCATTAATTCTTTGAAAAAAGATGACCAATGACGCAGTATAATTGAAAAGATAATATTGGTACTCACGCTCGCGTCCTCTGCTGCTTCAAGAAAGTCCGCCATGATGCTACGTCACGATTCGATTCTCGAACTCGAACGCATCGATCTCGCTACCAAGACATTCTTTCAAACGATGATTCTTTCCCCGCGGAATCTGTAACAGAAAGAACAAATTCATTAATTATTACAATTGACAAACAGTCAGAAACTAAATCAGAATTAATAGTAAATACATAATTCTAGTTGAATATAAGATCAAAATTAATTTTAACGGAAATTATCGCACGACACAAATTCAAAGCCAATTAATCATTTCGACATAATAGTTCTCGAAATCAGATCTCGAAATAGTTCAACTTGAATATTTATTAATTCTTCATTAATGGTTTGAAATAAAATGTTGAATAACGCAGTTTAATTTGAAAAATAATTTGTACTCACGCTCGCGTCCGTCCTCTCCTGCTTCAAGGAAGTCCGCCATGATGCTACGTCACGATTCGATTCTCGAACTCGAATACTCGAACGCAAGAATATACATAGTTATGTTATGAATAAATACAAGTAAGCGAAAACCATATTCAAGAATATTTTATTACATAGTTCAAAGATATATCAACAATTCTGTATTTATATACTTAAGAAATTGTACATATCAGGTAACAACTTAAAATTAATAAAAATATTATATTTATGAGAATGAGAATGATTCAACATACATATATATATATATATATATATATACATACGGATATCACATTACAATTCAGTTCTTTTAGACATAATAAATAAAACGTCCATATTTTACATAGTAAATTTAGATAAGATTAATCATTGCTATCAACAATTACACTATAAATTTCATCATCCTTCTCTGTAAAGAATATAGATTATGTTATCCGAATGGCAGTTAAATGTATAATGATCCATCTGCTGGACCTAAGTATCTTATAGAAATGAGTATAACATCGATCAGTGTCCATACACCGAGTCCGCCAAAGCTTAACAGTTTTCCAATTCCATGATGCCAATGACCCAAATAGAATCTGCAATGGATATTAATCAATATAGACTATTTATACTTTAAAAATCATAGTAATACTTCTATCAATTTAACTCCGCTGTCCTCCTCGCTTACACTGCACTTTCGTATGCGTTTGAGTGACAGTGTCCCGATGAATAAAAGTGTGATACTTTATAAACAGTATCGGCTATATTTGATTATCGGGTACATATGTATATGTATAAATGATGAAACGATATTTAATAGCATAGTATTTATGATAATGCAAACTTCATCTCGGGTCATATAGACCCGAAGAAGACAGCAGGGTTAATAGTAATATCAGATTACTTAAAGGGGTAGACTCGCATTAACAGGATTGCAAGGGTGCGGAATGCGCCTTCTCATTTCTCGATAATGCAAAGATGGGGTTTTTCGGTATTCAAAAGCGCTAGATCAGCGCTCGGATTTACTTACTCGCTACGGCCGAATTTCGAAGGCTACGCCCCCTCGACCCTGCCGCGCGTCTCGCTCCCCGTGGCGGCCGTAGTTCTCCTAGGTGCTACGAATAGCGAGTATGGAACATGGAACGCGCCTGAGGAGCTCCGATCTAGGACCGCCATGGGGAGCAAAACGCGTGGTTCGGTCGGGGGGCCTAGCCTTTGAAACTCGGCCGTCGCGAGTAAGTCCGAGCGCTGCGCTAGATAAAAGATCAATCTGGGCCGCGATCGCCCTCAAAAGTCCTATTATTTTGTTTACGAGTCGTAATTTGCATTATTAGTAAGCATACAACTGCGCATGTAGCTATTTTCATAAAGCTGCGACGGCTACATGCTGCTGAGTAATGCAAAGTACGCCTCATAAACGTAAGAATAGGACTTTTGAAGGCGATCGCGGTCAAGATTGATCTTTTATCTAGGCGCTTTTGACTACTGAAAAACCCGTCTTCGCATTATCGAGAAATGAGAAACCACATCCCGCACCCTTGCAATCTTTGAAACGAGTCTACCCCGTTAATAGTAGAATAACAGCATACCGATCAGCTCCAAAGCCTCCTAACGTAATGCTTAAAATTAGAGCGGTAGACCACCTGTATCCTACAGTCCAATTACACAGTAAATTTTTCATGAATCTGCGTCTCCCCAGACAGAGAATGTTACTATTCACTGTACAATTTGTTCTATAGTATTGTCTAGGAGAAGCCACAGAACTGCAAGAGTTCTTCTGTTGGCAATGATGCTCCCAATGTTCTGTTTGATAACAATAACGGCACACGTACTTCTTTTGGAAGGTTTGATCTCCCTGAAAGCATAATTCATCGATTATTATTGCACAAAAAAGAAATGATACAATATTATATATGTATTTACTTTACTTACAATACAATCGATCTGATCCAAGACTGTACAATTTGCAGTATATACTTGCCCATATACACAGTTTGAATTTAAATTACAGTTTAAACATTCTCCGCTGAGTTCTGAACACATAGTACCGCTTGGGCATAGTCTGGATATCTCCTCCTGTAAACGATGCGGTTCTTAAGTAAATGTTTAAGAAATTGGCAATGAAATACAGTGACTCACGAAACTATTTGAACACCTACCGTGAAATACTTTATTTATTATAATAAGTATATTATACAATACTTACAGAAATATTATTAACATTGTAAATAGATATGACTTTAGATTATACAGGTCACGTTTCAAGTGTATCAAAATATGTATACAATAGTTATGAATTATTTCTTACAAACATCAACATTGCTGATGCCACAAAAGTATTTGACACATAATTTTTAAAACTTCAATATTTAGTAGGTCCATCTTTGACATGAATAACATGTTGTGAGTGAGTATGCATACAGTTTACTAATTTTTCTGTAACACTCGGAGATATAGAATTTCACACTTCAAGTATTTTTTTTCTTTTAAACTTGCTTTGGATGATGGATTAAATGTTTTTAATCCTGTTCCTATTATTGCCCATGGATGTTCAATCGTGTTAATATCAGGGCTTTCTGATGGTGTGACCAACATGTAGGGGTATTTTATATGATCCATTCCTTAACAATTCCTGCAAGTGTGTTTAGGATGATTATACTGCTAAAAGTAAAAGTGTTACTCAATTTTCTTGCACTTTCTTTTAAATTTTGTTGTAAAATGTTCAGATATTTGTATTTATCCATTATTCCGTCTATGAAGACCCAGATCATAATTGAACCACCTCCATATTTTACCGTAGCACGCAAGTTTTTCACTTCCATTTCAGTATTTGCTTGTCTCCAAACAAAACTGCGTCCGTCCATCAAAAACGTTACATTTCGATTCATCTGAAAAGATTACTTTATTCCAGAATGCATTATGTTCTTTCTGGGAACCCTGGCATGATAATCATTTTCAAGTAGCACTCTTCTACATAATTCTGGATTTATATCTTTCTTAAAGTAATCTTTAACTATCGCTGCAAGTTTCATAGCAGAAGCCTTTGGTTTTTTTTATTTCGCTGATCAAAGCTCTTTCTTCTCTTTCTGTTAGTTTTTTTGGATGGCCTGAACAGTACTTGCTTTTTACAGTTCCTTCAAATTTCATTCATTTTGGAATTATAATGTATCGTAGATCTATTTATAGTTAATAATTTACTTATTTCACCATACGTCTTTCCTTCGTTACGCCACTTCACAATTAATTTTCTCTCATTTTCAGGAATTTCAGATGTTTTGGGACACACGTTCAATAGAATATTTTACCATGAATGCTAGACTATGAATGGCGCACGTAGAACAACCATAACAGTAAATGTTAACATTCAGTGCCTGAAAATCTTTGTTTCAGCAAAGTTTATGTTTGTAAGAAATAATTCATAACTATTGTACATATATTCCGATTCACTTAAAACTTGACCTGTATAATCTAGAGAGTCATACCTATTTACAATGTTAATAATATTTCTGTAAGTATTGTATAATATACTTATTATAATAAATGAAGTATTTCATGGTAAGTGTGTTCAAATACTTTTGTGAGTCACTGTAATCTGTGGTATTACCTTTTTACTAGTGTACGCTGGTGTAGAATTTACATTCACCTCCTTCATCATGTTACTAACCATGCTATCTGTAAAGAAAATGTCTCGTGAAAAAGTTGTCAAAAAATTATGAAAACATTAAATAGAGACCATTGTGTTTACCATAACCCATGGAAACATGTTTCACAGTGGTCATCAGAATCGCCAGAAGAACGAAGATCACATTCTTCGTATTAATACTTATAATATTCATCGTGGACGATTGTTAATTGATAAGATTAGATTTCGTTATTCCTGTGCAAGAAAACATAAGTACATATTTAGTTTCTCTTTCCCAATTCGACCACTTTACAATTTCAAAGGAAACTTGCCTTAAAACACCTATAAAATATAAAAGTACAGATGTTAATTATAATATACATATAATTTTACGAAGAATCGGGGACAAAGGAAATCATTAATCTCGATCTAAACCAAAACAACACAACGTGTTATTCTGGGGACTAACGATGTCGAATCTTTCAGTCGTTCAACGTTATCTATATGTATACATATAGTTTCTAGATAATACCATAATACATTCATCTCCAGTGGTAGAAATATTGGTGTACAATTATAAATAAATCGTGCTTGTATTTATCGTTATTCGTATAGAGTCTTTTATAGTCTTTTACGGAATATTTAGCTGATCTTCTTCATCTGTATTATGTGTAAAAACTTTCTCCCTAGGTCTGCCAACGAGCTCTTATCGTAGTGTGTATATGCTATATTCCCCACATAATAGGCTTCTAAGCGCAAAGCATTCAAAAGCGATATCACACGATGCTGAAAACTACAAACACTGATCCTCTCCGAAAAATTCGTCCGATTATGGGACAAAATCATTTAATAAAATCCCGGTAACAAAATATTCAGAATGAGGTATCACGTGTGTAAAGACTGTTCCAGAAAGGAACAATTGTTCTGATGAACTTGGAACTTGGAACAGACTTGGACAAACTTTAGTTGAAATGAAAATAAGAAATAACATATTTAAAGCAATTTATATATGTCGCACTGTTATTTAAAAATAAATATAATACAAAATTATATTATTAATATTATTTTGTCGTTTTTTATCCTAAATTTGATAAAAGAAATAACCCTTAAAATATACATATATATAGTATTCGATAGAGAGTGTCAATTTTGAAATAATATTTCCAATAATTTCAATAGAAATAGTATAGAATTCGTTATAGGTTTTGCACTCCAAATTCACCCTTTTGCAAGTCAAATTCAACCTTATTAAAATTAATTTCACCACACACACACAATTGAGAATATTTAAAATTATAATTCGTCCATTCACGCCCAAGTGGAGTTTTCCACGAGTTCGCATCGTGTGACTGGAGCTCCTTTTTTCGCTCGCTCCTATAACGAAATAAGCAGGATATAAAATGATAGAGGGGATAGCAATGAGTTGTTATCGTATAGAACACATAGAACTGCGATCGGAATCGGACTGTAGCATTTTCTTTCAGGCAAATGATAGACGCATTCCGTATGCAACCTGTGCGGTAATAGTTTGTAAATATCGAAAGTCCGAGGGCATCTTAATGCGCAAGAGACAAGTCAGGGCGATTCTGTTGCGAAGTCACTTCTGCTCGTTTCTAACGAAAGCGATACGCGACATTGTTCCTTATCGCTATGAATGATTGAATAGATTTCATTCCGAAAAAGAATACGCAAATCAACGAATCTTCGCGTAGCTACTAGCTACACTTGTTTCTAACAATCAGCTGACTTCCGGAACTCGTACGGGAGACGAAGTTAGTGAGGCCTCTCGTTCTTTTTCACTTGACACCGCTGCATTCTAACAACCGAATAACACACGGTCTCATTTTTCCCAGTACACAGTACACCTAACAGTCGAGGACTGACACTCGATTCGTTTATATCATAAACTCGCGTAAGAGTACACTAATGTTGAATACCGCCTAATCGTTAAACCGTCGGAAAAGTAATTTTAAGGTAAAACTTGCCAACACATTTTTCTTCTGGTGAAATTCCGTTTCATTTGATACATTCCCTCGCTGATTCGATAACGCGAAATTGTCAGTCGCGTTTCGGTCACGTTCTCGTTTGCTTTTTAATAGATAAATTTATGCCTTCGTTATTCCAGATATAATATGAATTCTCAAGAAGGTACAAGCAATAACCAAAACAAAACGGAGACAAAAGTGGATGGACATTTAAAGAAAAGTAATAGCAATCAACCGATCGAAAGTAGACTATGCGGAGATCAGCTAAAGTTAAATAATAAGATAGGTGAGAACAGTGCCAAGAACCTTCTGTCTTCTATGCCTTCGGTCGCGTTGGCTAATGGTACAAGATCCGTGCAAGCCGCCACGTCCGGTTTCAATAATTCTATGGACCAAGACACGAATCAGGACATGGTGAACGCAAGTGTATCTTCCATATTTTTAAATACCAATAGTATCAAGCCTCAAACTGTAAATTCTACTGTCACCAGTCAATTGAAGCATAAGACTATAATGAACACGAGCGCTTTAACCTTGCCTAAGCCTCAGATGCATTTAAACTTATCTTCTAATCAAAGTAACTCGCATTCGAATCACACTTTTGTACCAGTCTCGTACAACACTGGCACCGCATCCAATCCGATTACACATTTAAATAACACAGCGTCCGTTTCATCTACAATTCCGCCGAACATGTTGCTACCTAGACCAAATGAGGATATCGACATGAAGAACAACGTAGATTACGTATCCGGAATTGAGAAGTGTCCGTCGAAAGTATCGTGCAGTTCAGATTCTAGTCCTGAAGTGGACAGCGCCTGGCCATCTAGATCCTATGTTTCTAAATGTGTATTAAATAATATAGGAGGCAGCGTAGGCTCTACGAGTCAAGGGACATGTTGTTTCCTAAGACCTAATATTAATGGAAACAGAGAAGTTGCAGGGCCGAGTGGGTTGCAAAAGGTAAATATCAAAGAATCCAAAAAATTTTTAGAACTTCCCGCACATCCCTAGTAAATATCATTTTGCTCGCTGTTGTATAAATATTTATTCGATTTTCTTCAGCAGCAAAGCACGCAGAGAGAGCAAAACGAGAGGAGAGATTCTAGTTCTGGAAACGAGGGCGACATGTCGGACGGGGAAGATTATTGTATTTACACATACAAGGGGAACGACGACGCGGTTCACTTGGCTCAAAGAGGAGAGGCGAACCATGGGCAACTGGAAGAAGGCGAGGAGGACGGACAATCTCATAGCGGTAGATCCAGTCCAGAGATGGACTTTTTAGAAATGGATTTTGATCCCGGGCCTTCCTGCGAACAGGTATTAAACGATCGTGATGGAAGCGTAGCTCGTTTCTCACGGCAGTATCTTCCTCGCAGGACACTGGAGATAGCGACTTGGCCTCTATAAACGAAGACATACAGAATATAGCGTTAGACAACGTAGAGCAGGATCCAGTATTAAACGATTTAAGTAGCGGTAAAGTTGTATCACGACAAGGAATTGCGTCTACGTCGCAACATCTGAAACAGAGCGTACAGAACGTGAACCATGTAGAACCTCAACCGTGTTCATCAACTAGCCAATCTACACCAGAACCGAGCGTGAAACCAAGTCATCCTTCGCCATGGATGCCAAGTACTAGTGGCGCAACCGGTATACTTTATTTCTGGTCTACCACGCGAAGGTACACTGCTAAAAACAATTAGGGGATATTATATAAAAGTTTCGGTAGCGAGGGATATATGCAATATTTACATTCTTCAGCCAAAATGCATAAATTCGTTGTCGCCGGCACTCAAAGTTTACCGGACGCAACATCAAGTGTTAACAGACATGCGAACTTAACATCAATGAGTAGCATTTTTCAGCATTAGAAATGTATTTTCTTTGTTAATATCTATAATAGGTTAAAACTAATATAACAGTATTTTTAAATTCCTCTAATGTTTTCACCGTTTTAAATTACACCTAATCATTTCTGTCATAAATGCATAAAATCCGCTGTCTATCGATGAGAATAAAATGTTTCCCAATTGTTTTGAGCAGCGAATCTGCACAGAGATCATATCTATGTATGATTTTATAGAAAAATGGGACACTGCCGGCTTATATCGTAATACAGGATGTCCGTTGCGAGAATCGTACGGATATCACAACACAAGTGGAGATCTTATTTCACCCGGTGATAACAGAGACACCGAATCGGAGCTGTGGGCTGAATCTTCAATGGCTTCGGTCTCGGAGAGCTCTTACTTGAAGCTGCTATTTAAAAATTTAAATTCTGGAAGAGTGAATCTCAGTTCGACCCTTTACCATCGTATAATGGCAAAGAAACTGATGCTCAATAAACAGGCCGAGTTCAACCAGAGTGGCGACTCCAATCTAGTTAATATGCTTTAACATTACGATCTTGAACAAAATCTGTAACGCTTTATACGAATTTCTTTCTTTCACAGGAAAACGAATTATCCAATGAACGATTAGATGGGCTTTTACCGGTGGAGAAAGTTATGTTATGGAGCGAGAAGGAAGCTACTGTAAAACAAGTTACCCAAATTGAAACGTCTGCGTGCGGTGCTACTTCTGCGATCAATGCTTTGGTATGTATAATTGGTTACCTTGTATGTGCAGGATGTTTTGTTTATCTGAAAACGGAAATATCTTGTGACATACTGAAATTACGAAAAAAATTTGCTCACAAAAATTGTTCGGTATGAATGAAGGAAACAATCATATGGTGTAATTTTGTTTTCAGGACTCTAATGGTGGGGGGAGGAAATTTCAAAATCAAATTAATTTTTTTGTCATAACACAATAACATTTTCCAACGACATATCACATTATGTTATTTAATGTTACAAAACATTAGAAATTATATTATCAATTTGTAACTTCTTAAGTAGGCAATGGTTACCGGCTATTTGCTAGTCGCTGTAAACAAAGATCGACCTTCTTGTCATTTGTTTTGAAGAGTTGCCTTATTTGTCTCAAGCTCAAGTCTCGTTTTTATTTTAGAGAGTTGAGAAGAAGTTACAAATTTATTCGTCTCTAAAAAATTACATAATTTGACTTTAAAACTTCCTCCTCCACCATTTGAATCCTGAAAAAAATTATTCGCATATTAGATATTTTCGTTTTCAGATAAACGAAACATCCTGTATGTATTAATGACGGGAGATCTAATCGAGGAATGTTTTTACAGTTGGCTTTAAATGTATCATTTTCGCTGGAGGCGTTATTAAACGGTGTGAACACTAGACAAAGAGAACCAGGCTCACCATTACCCAGATATTTGTACAGCCGATCTGTAGCAGGATCGACTCACAGAGATTTGGCGCGAGGTATAGCTTCGTGTACAAACGGTTCAGTTATCACGAAATTCTTTGCGTTCTATCCGGAAAGAAAAGTGTCTTTGTCTCACTGGCTGCATTATTGGATTTCGAGAGGTGCGCAACTGAGAAAGTCGAATATATTGATCAAAATCGATTGTCAAATATATTGATCTTTATTGTACAAGTGTAAAATCTCTCTTAAAGGAGCTGCGCCCATCGCAACGTTGAATTTACAACATTGTGGAGTAGGATGCGATATTCCAGATGCATGGCATCATCAAATGATATTTGGTGTGGGGCAGGCAGGCATATATTTAACCAATCCGTTAGAGTGTTTAGCCGAACAGGTTGGTTGAAAGAGTTGTAGAAACTTATCATTAGTCGCTTATATCGTATTGAGTTTTGATTTTTCTTTCAGTACGTGTGGCATCAACTTGTAAGTCCTAGTATATTGCTTATTCGGAGAGCAGATGTTTTGGCTCATTGGAACGCTAATACAGATCTAACGCCACTCGCCACTATGAATCACAGGTGGCGAAAGCTCAATGTTCTCGGTACGTAATTAATCATTCGTTAATCGCTATGGCGGAGTGCAATATTTTGATTTGTTTCTTTTCAGGGCAAGTTGTAAATATGGTACGAGAAGCAATGACTCAAAAACGACAGCTTAGTAATGCTAATACTGGTACAACTCACATTCGTATCCCTGCGTCTTATCAAGCAGGTATTACATTAGTTATGTGTGCAGATTCCGCTGCTGCTTCCGAGTTGTTACATGCTGAACAATTACCATTGCTCTAGTCTTGTTAATCAAAATTTATAGAATCCAGGCTGCCCTCCCTTTTTTTTATTTGTAATAAACTGAATTAGCAGGCTGGTCCGCACAATGTTGTTTACAATAGTTCATTTATTATATATAAGGCAGTTAGAGAGTCAGAATTGAAATGATTTACTTTTTTGACACGAAAAATGTTTATATTCAAAGAGATTATCAATTGAAATATATTTCAATAAAATATTTCCGTTTTATATGCAGTTATATTTATAAATTCTTGAATTTCGAAAGAACTTTCGACAAAAATGAAATCGTACATTCTCTTTTTGTATACGCTTAAAAAAAAGCTTAAAATATTTAAAAATCCACGGGACTTATATCGCAACACACAGTCGGAGTTCGCATAATTATTCTTAGCCACGATAAGAGGTAAGTAATCATATCTTGTATTTAGCTGTCGTCGTCGGTCTTTTCGTACGAGGTATTTCAAAATCACGATACATAGTAAAAATTCGTTATGGTGGTGATCAGGTAGAACTTAATGATGATACATTTTGTATGAACCTTCGTACAGAATATTACGTTACAGTTCTATCGTAGTCTATCGATGGAATTATAAAGAAAGTATGGTTTCTGCAGGTGTGTTGCTTGCAATGTACCACTCTCTCAGTTCATTTAATATAACATAAATATTCAATTTATGTACACAGTGCAATTCTACCATCCACCGAACTGTCCACGTTCTCTTAGAAAGTTTAAAGTCATTTAAGACATACTGAAACAAATGAAAGTACGTTAATTATCATTACGATCTAATTAAATAATATATAAAAAAATTAGCTGTATAATTTACCTTTCTATAAGCGACGCACGCATTGTTGATGTAATCGCGGCTGGGGCAGCATCGTTTAGTTTAAAGACACTTTCGATAACCGAGAGTTCTGTCGAGGTTGTGTCCATGCCACAGAAGGCAGCCCAATCGTTTACGACCATTCCTGCGGCTATTACGTCGCTGCCTCTATTTACTGTTCCTGCCTATTTAATAGAACAATAAATAGCTAAATATTTTTTGCACGCTGCGTATATTGTTATATACAGTAATGTGTCATTCTAAGATCGGCGGAGGTCACGGCTCCATGCCCTTTTTCCTACCCATTCCACTGGGGGGCATACCCCGCGAGGGACCAAGAAGCTTGAGCTGCCTCGGTGGCCAAGCAGTGTATAAGGGTCTGCGCCTTGCGCATACCAGGCGGTCGAACCACGAGAAAGTTGCCACAAATCTCGAACTCCTACCAAAAATCTGCTGTGGCACACAGCAGGAGGAGTACCTAAAGGTCTGCGCATACCAGAGGGCCGCGGAAAGCCGTGCCGACAACAAATCTCGAGTGGGTTGATGGCTCCACAGCAGGGAGCAGAGCCCTGCTTAGGTGGCAGAAAAAAAAGGTTTCCGTGGGCTCCCCAACTCCTCTAGGTAAAGGGGCCTATTGCCACTGCCTATTGCACACCTATTGCCTATAGCCCTGCTCCCCGCTATGGAGCCGTCAACCCACTCGAGATTTGTTGTCGGCACGGCCTTCCGCGGCCCTCTGGTATGCGCAGAACTTAATTCGGTGTGAACCACTATTAATCCAATTATAACACTTCTTTATTTTTCGGACGCCACGAAGAACAGCGTATGGGAAATGCTTTGAACTGTGCCGGCACGCCGCGACTCTCCGCGTCTCTTTCTTTCCCATATGCTGCTGTCCTTCTTTGCGTCGAAAACTTTCATCGTTCATTACACAAGTAAATATAATTGGAATTATATCATAGTTGGTATCATTTTCATTATAAAATTATTTATGTTTAAAGAAAAAGATTAGTTATGTTTACACTTCTCGGCGACCAAGGCCTCTCTAGCTTCGCTGTCCTTTTCAGAACCAAGAATTGACTTAGAATGGGACATTACTGTAGCTGTATTAAGAGATCTTACAGCAAGCGGCACTTGTAGTAAAGACGACAACTCGTCTTGGTCCTGTATAGATGTTTTCGGATGTACCAGACCACCCTGATTCGATAACACCGTGTACGAACCTATTAGGACGTTACTTGCCACAGTTTGCCTGAATACTTCTACCTTTAGAGTATCGGCTAAAATTTCTTCTGTTTCCTGTCAACAAACATTCAAATTAGAGATTCAAGGCTTCAGTGGCCCAACATTATATAGTTTTCTCTGTTCAGGCTTTTGGGTGTAAGCTGGGTAAAATACAAAAATTCATTCTCAGTCTGTACGTGCATAGAAGGAAAAGATCAATGAACTCGACTATTTCTCATATCTGTCACTCCTGGCTTGGTTACTTAAAACTGTGCTAGGTAGTTAATAAAGGGTGAGATGTTTTGGTGAATGGAACAAATGTATAAAGTGATTTGGTAATACTAACTTATATTTTCAATAGTACGACTGTGAAAGTTGTGGTTTAGTTGAGAAAAGGCTGAAGACTAACGATCAGAACGGAAAGATGCTTCTTAAGGGATGTGAAACCTGTGGTAGGGGTGGTAAAAAATAGTGGAAGAAAATTGGGTGAGTTGTAGAAGTGGTCCAGACGCTGTCTTAAACTGTTAACCCCTTAGAACAGGCCTGGGCGATGCTGGTTTGCGGAACAGATGTTGCTGCTACTCCTCTTCAGGCTCGTGCTGAAGGAAATGTCGGGGTGGAGGTGGTAGGGACTGTCTTACTGAGCAGGAAAAGGAGAAAAGCAGCCACATCTGTTCCACAAGCCAGCGTGGCCCAGGCCTGCCTTACAATATCTAATAAATACGTATACTATTAACTTCCTCTAAATCGAAATCAAATTCTGTTTTGATTTTGTTAATGTACACAGCTAGTGTATTAGAGAACATATATGCATATAATAAATATATAAATTTTCTCCTTTCGTAGGAAATTACGAACTACAAAAAAGTTGTAGTCAGTGAAACTGTAAAATGAATCGTAGTGCAAGAGGTTAATGTTATGAAGCCGCAAAGTCACAGAAAAAATCAGACAAGTCCCGTCTTTGGGCTCGAGAGCCTTCGACTCTTAGACTAATTTCTTTAGAACTCTTTGGAACATTTTTTAGAAGTATTTGGAACTTGGTGTCAAATTCTAGAGGCAGTTTCGTGGGTCTCGCATTACATTGCGTCTCAACACATTCCTACAGACAATAAATACTTACTCTGTCGAGATCAGGGTGCACCAGAGCCACATGATCATTGCACGCGATA
Source organism: Lasioglossum malachurum (assembly GCA_028455605.1). NCBI lineage: Eukaryota > Metazoa > Arthropoda > Insecta > Hymenoptera > Halictidae > Lasioglossum > Lasioglossum malachurum. The sequence continues at coordinate 18,891,840 of CM052313.1, read as the reverse complement.
ACGTTACCAAGAGCAGAGAGCCTCTCCTCTACTCGCTGGACTTTGACGTCATCTGGCAGTGAATTTCGTATGTGCTGTAATTCTGTGTCTGTCGTTGTGTTCGGTACCAGGAGACCATTTTTGTTTCCTAATCAAATTCATCTTGTTTCAAATGTCGTTTTTACGACATTTACTTTACGTTTCACAATTTTCAATATTTACTTACCAACACACAATCGACCAATAATTCGACATCCTCCTACCGACGCGTGAATGACAGGAATGATCTCGGATAATTCATCCTCGAATACACTGCAATTACGATGTTATGTATTTTATTAGCACAGTGAGTGTTTTCATTGCTGTTTGCATGAAAGCAATCGGAGCTTGTAAGATTTGCACACGCGAGAATGATCGTACCGAGACAGTTCCGAACGATTTGTTGTTTCGAAGAAAGATATGTAGAGATCGATACGAACAATTTTCTTATCTATTGTTACCTGTAGAAATTCTCGGAACCGCCAATTGCGACCAGGCAGTAAGAATTCGTCAGCTTGGAGAAAACGCCGATTTCGTTGTTGTTCTCGAATTGCACACGTACCGCCATGATAGCACAATTACAATTTACATTAACGGGCTCGGGTTCCGAAGGAATTTTGAAAAAACGACGCGTCGAAAGTACGGACGACACGCTAACCTAGACGCTAACACGAGGAGTACGTGTCACGAGACGCTGTCTATGTATACGTAAAGACGTAGAGCCGTAGAGCTAGCTGGGTGGCTAGCTGAGTGAGTCAGTGACAGAGACAGAAGTGGTTGATCTAATCGAACGCCTCGTGCAGTTTGTGGCATCTGTTGAAACTATATAATGTTGCGCAATATTTCGTTATTTAGTGAAATGTATTGCTGTTAGGTCGCAACACACGACACAATTTCGTCTGTTTTCATTGATATGTAACCGGAAGTAACGGACGTATATAGCTATATATATAAATTATCGATGATCGAATTAATTGTGTAATCATCGATTGGATTATCGATTATCTGGTAAAATTCTTTTTATTGTGAAGCAAACATTTGTCTATGTATACTTGACACACCAAACAAGAAGGCACCTGTTTCGCGCCATATATGTATACTTTATAGACCTAACTTCAGATAACATGCCGTGCTCCAAGATTACTTCATCTACCAGATGGCGGATGTGGGCAAAGTGCTATAGTCTGTTGAGAAGTCGCATTACCACAAAGCCAAAGTGCACCTATACATATGGAAGGCAAAGGGGAATCATCGTCGTATCTCATTCTGTAGAAATATTTATGGAAACTGTAACTGTAATATATATATTTTATTTTATTGCTCTCGTTCATTTTTACTTTACTCTTATTATTTTAAGTATTGCTAACTCATTTTATCAATTATAATTTAGAAAAGGCTAAATTTTAATGTGGATGTTGATAGTATATGAGAAATCTATATATATATTTTCTCAAAACTTACTTTATTTAAAAAAAAAAGAATAGTAAGAACAATATATGTATACGTGAGAGAGCGAGAGCGAGAGGGAGAGAAAAACAGAGAGAAATACACACTGGTATACGTCGCTAAATTTTCGGTTCCCTTTCAGAAGGCAACCCGCTCGGCGTGCTCAATTTTCGGTTCCCCTTCAGAAGGCAACCTGCTTGACGTTTTAGCGTGACAGAAACTACAGAACTATTGTATATGTATAATAGAAAGATATAGTATATGCTATATTAAGTATAAAATATACTTACTTAAATTGTACGTGAAAAGATATATATATTTATATTACGGTTTTATCGTTTCTTACATCTAATGTAAAATAGTTACTAAAATCGATCTTTATTACTTTCTCATAGAATATCTTACGGTTATGTAGAATGAAATGACATATTGTCGAGCAAATTTGGACTAAAATGATTCTAATAAAGATATAATAGTAATTTATTTATGCTGAGACTTCATAGAAATATTTAAATACCCCCTAGGACGACACTTTCGACAAAGCAAAAGTTTCGAAATAATGAATAAAGTACTCTGCTATATACATATAAACGTAAAGCAATCGTGATAGTAATACAAATTAATTTGCTTTGCCTCAAGAATGTATTATCCGTTGCAAATCGTGGTTGTTAGAATAATGTGGAACGCTTTATGTAATATTTATATATGCACACAATATGAATTACTTTTATTTATTATTACATATTGATTATACAAAACCAGTCTAGTTGTAACAGAAAAACTGTTCAAGCCAATACTGCGCTAGTCAAGTTGTCTACCTAACCTATCTACTACAACGGTCAAGTTGACAACCATAATGAAAATACGTGGAAAATACAAAATCATATTTCAACAGTGGTATCTCTAATCAACTCTATAATGCTTCCGAGCAATTCAAAATAACTTTAAAATAGGAAACAATTATCTTCACACATGATAAAAAGCGACTCTATTAATTGTGCACTATACAAATTACGGAAGACTTGTATCTTCTCGTAAGTTACAGAAAACGTCATGTACAAAAATACCCATGTAGGTATAGATATACGTATACGTTACTCTGTCGGCCGCGCATGCGCGTGAAATATTGCACAATGTCTCAGCACTGTGCACGAACCTCTCTAACGGCGACCAGAGTTTAAATCTAAATATGTAAATCTAAAATCTAAATACACAAAACGTCAACCTTATCAAACCTTACAGAGGTCAAGTCAAGAGGTGCTTTTTCGGGACACTTCTACAATTGTCTACAATACACCGTGGACCGTGAACGCACCCTGAAAATGGACGGGTACGTTAAATTTGAGTATTTCGGGAAATTAACAGAAGTACTCGCTTTGAAAGATAAAATAAAACGGGAAGATGAATTAATGTCTCATTTATGGAATGATGCATTCACAAGGTAGACAAACAGTATATATTATTGTGTAAACAAATAATCTACAGATTTTTGTTACAGCATTGAAATATATGTAGTATATATTAAATCATTTTTCCTGTAATAGGGAACTTGTGTCGAACTGGATGAAAGACCATCAAAATACAAAAGAATTGAAGTCTATAACAAAAGCTCAAGTATGGAAAAACACAGGAAATAAACAATTTCAAGCCAAAAACTATTCAGAGAGTATACAGTCTTATACAGAATCTGCTATGTATGCTCCAGAATATAGTCCTGAATGTTCAGTGGCTATTGCAAATAGATCTGCTTCTTTATTTTTTTTGAATAGGTACAAGGTAAGTAAACATGTAAAATATGCGGTAAATATATATTTCATTCTATAGATATGTATTTAATGCTTTCCATTGTATTAACGTATTTTCATGTATAACGCATACCTGTTAACAACGACAAGGACTGTATGAAAGATATTGAATTAGCAATTAAGTTAAATTATCCTAAGAAATTACATTACAAATTACATTTGCGTAAGGTGCAATGTTACTTGAAATTAGGTAATCCAGATTTAGCAAAAGAAATAATTTCCAAAATACGTGAATCGATTGATGATCCCAACTACATTGCACCTTCTATGAAAGGTAAACAGTATGTGTTGATAAGTATTGATATGACACCTCTAAGCTCAAAAGAATAATTTTAATATAGAGATTAAGTTCTAAATGAATTTTCAACTTTCAGATGATATTGAAAAACGAATTTCTGGAATAACATTTAATGTATCATGTACACCAGATGAGTCGAAAAATATTGATGATCCGTTAGACTTGAGATCTATACTAATGTTTGATGAAAATCCTAATTTTCAACATGCATCGTCGAGCATTGATAGAAAATTCAATGAAGAATTGGGGAGACATGTAATAGCAAATAGGTTTATAAGAAAGGGTGAAGTCTTGTTTTTAGAAAAACCAGTAAGCTTTGTATTAATAAATGATTGCGTAGTGGGTCGTATTTGTCAACACTGTAATCGTCTCTGCACTGACATTCCTGTACCGTAAGTAATATATGTAGTAAATTAGTTATAAAGCAAATATTTTATGAAACTATTGGAAAATCAAAAATTATGTTGATTAGATGCTCAAAGTGCTTGAATACTTTTTATTGCAATACAAATTGTTTGAACAAAGCATGGTCTTCGTACCATTGTTGGGAATGTCCTGGAAATCAAATGGGTCTATGGAAAAGAAATCCGATTGGACATTTAGCACTGAAAATTTTACTAGTATGTACAACAACAACGGATACAATCAATGAAATGCAAAATTTTATAACTAATTTTGATAAATTACCCATAGAACAGTTGATAATGCACGGTACTGTAAGTAACACAAGAGTATTGTGAAAACAAGACTTCTAGTATAACTTATACAATTAAATCTTAAATCTTACAGCTAGCTGCCATGCTTACCTCGTATTTATTGGAACACACTGATTTCTTTCAAAGAAACGACCTTAATGATCATTTTGCAAGAAAGTTTGTTAATAACAGTTTTAATTTCAACTTTCATGCTATAACAAATGATAACAAACATCTTTACGTAAGCTCTTTACTTCTGCGATATATCCTACAACTTTATATCAGTGGTAGTTCAATTTCTAAGACCTGTATACAATTGAGCGAAAATGATTTGTCTATCGATCCCAAAATTACAACAGACATTGTAGGTACAGGAATTTACCCGTCTGCAAGTATGATGAATCATTCTTGTGATTCCAACATAGTTATGAAGTAATTATTTTGTTTTTTTGAGACACTTTAATTATTGTACATTAGTTAATAATATGTTATTTTTATTATTATATTCTAGTTTTATGGATCAATACCAGATCGTTAGAGCATCGAAGGATATTGCCGCAAATGAAGAAATTTTGATTTGTTATGGTACAGTAAGAGTTTTCAACGCGTTAAACATGTATGTGTGTTTACGTTTTATCGCTTACTTAGTATTTTTATCCATAGGTCTCCATTACAGGCATACATCAACAGAAGAAAGACAGAAAGAACTGTCAAGTCAGTACTATTTTACCTGTAAATGTAAACCTTGCACTCAGCCAAATCTGAAATATTTCTTGGTAAATATACAAACAGTTCATTCTTTTCCAAATAATTTACCATTTAAAGTACAATCATTCTATCACTGCAGGAAAGGTTCACTGCCATGAACTGCTCGAAGTGTAATGGTGCACTGTGCAACATCAAGAATTCATTATTTTGTTTAGACTGCTTCGACAAGCCTAAACATTTTCAACGAGATAAAATAAAACAAGCTGAAAAACTCTTCAACGAAGCTGAAAGTTACATTGTTCAGGAAAATGTTGAAGTAGCTCTTAAGAAATTAGAAAAATGTTTAAATATTAGGAGAAGAATGTTATATAAATCTAATGAAGTTATTGTATCTACATTACATTTTATATCAAAATTATATATGGCGAAGGGTATTGTATAAATCAATTATTATTTGTATGAAATGTTCACTAACTTTATTATAAATTAAATGAGATTATTTCTCAGGTAAATTGGCAGATGCTAAAAAATGTAGGGAAAGTATAATTGCTGCAGTTATTGAAAGATTTGGACCTTCTAGTGTCGAGCTCATGAATACGCTGGTTAAACTCGCAAATCTATGTCTTCCCTATCTTATAATGACGTCGGATACTACTACAAGCTCGTACAAGTAAGTTCGTTATGTTTCATGCATGAAAAGTTTAAAATTTATGACAAATGATATATGCAAATCTTTACTATTTATTTTCATATTATAGAGCTCTATTGACTACAACATACGAATATTTGGAACAAGTAGAGAAGTTGATAGATCTTATTTATGGATCATGGAGTAATGTCTTTAAAATGTACAAACATAAAAAAGACACGGTATACAATTACTTGCATCAGTTAATGCCTCATTAAGTATTACAAATTAATTCGCGGGCCGCAATATAAAAAAGCAGTTGTTTGTTTTTCAAGTTTGTTCTTTTTCAAGTGTACTTTATTTGAATAAAACTATTTCATTTTTTTTTCGAAGAAACTTGGCAATGTCTTTTATTAATAAAATTTTCAAAATTTGGATGAATTTGTTGAACTGTAATTATCTTTGAAATTAATTGTACACACTGGTCTGTTCATCTTGACCTTACCGCAGTTTTATTATTTCTTAACGTTGGAAATAGTGGTTCGCACATACGGGGTATCTCAAAATACCCTCACCACCCGGAAATGGGAGGTTCCTGAGATCATTTGAAACAACATTTTCCTTTGCAAAAATGTTATCCGCGGCTTAACAAAGCCGTATACGCCATTTTTGCAGAGGAAAATGTCGCTTCAAAAATACCTCAGGAACCTCCCATTTCCGGATGCTTCAGGAGTTTTTTGACACCCTGTATATGAAAGTAGTAATACAGTAATGTCCCATTCTAAGTCCGGCTGAGGAGACCGTTCTATGTCACTTCGCCTAGCCATTCCACTGGGGGGCATACCCCGCGAGGGGCCGCGAAACTCGAGCCGCCTCGGTCGCCAAGCAGTGTAACCGTATACCGCGTAATCTGATACTGGGTCGGGTATATCGGTGTGATTCACTACTAATCCAATTTAAAAATTTGTTTATTTTTCATTATTGTTTCATGGGACTTTCACCAATTTATTTCTGGCACTTTTCTGATGAAAATCACACTAAACACGATATAATTTCAACTGTATTTAGTAGTTTAATTGACGGTATGGAATAACTTTAGGACATAGAAGAGGATAGCGAATGGAAAAAAGAAAGAGAAACAGCGAACGCGACGGTTGGCAAAAATTCAAAACTTATTGTATTGTTTAAAATACCGATGCGATGCTCTAATTTTTTTATTTTCAACTTTCTTCTTATACAACCTTTTTCAAAATATTTGTCACATTTTTCTGATTAAAACGAGTCGTTTAAAAACCTCCAACAGGCTGTTGCTTCGTTAATTTGCGAAATTCTAGTCTAATTCTTTGAGAACATATTTCTGAGATGTTTGTGTAAATATACATATGTTAATATATGGCATATGTTAAGTCTAATATATAAAGTAGAAAAGTATGTCTGTATGTTCCGACCGATTACCGAGCAGAGCCGCTAGATGGTGGCACGGACACAAGGATTTATATTGATTAAAAAAAAAACAAAAATCGCCAACAAAGTAAAAAAATTACGCCAAGTAAATGAATTGAATTGAGTCGCTAACACAGCATAATTATTATGATCACAAAAAATAGAAGAAAGTAATAAATATCACACAAAAATAATAAGAGAAATCAAAAAGAAAAACGATAGAAGATAATAAATAAACAATATAAGAAAATATGTGAAATCGGAATTATTATGAACCTTTACTATGAACTTTTCTTCTGAACCTTCCTTCTGAATCTTTACTTTGAACTTTTGAACCTTGGTCTTTCTAAGAGTTCACGGTAAGTGTTCATCGTGTGTTACGAATGTGAACACACAAGTTATTGTACGAATCAGATCGTTAATTACTCCTGAGCCAGCGGTAATTTTGTACTGAACAACGCTTTACTCGAACATTGATAATTACAGACAATTCTTCAATTTGAGATAGTACAAATTATATTTCTTGTAGAAAAATACAAAGCTATTGGACACCTATTAAAAAAGGAAATAGGTTTGCACTTACCTGCAGTTTGTGCAATTTATGTAGACAATTTTTATTTTCCATAAAGATTACGAGATATATTCAATCATCCTACAACGCAATGACGGGGAATCGCTGAGAATCAAGGATTAATTTACACGAGACGGTTTTTGCACAATTCCTTTATTGAAAGTCTTTCTCGATAATAATATCAGCAGCGCAGAAAAAGAGAGGAGTTCAGAACGTTGCGTTGCGTTCGCGTTATCACGAATAAAACCAGTAGCTGCTGAAAATCACCGCTTTATTAACAACATTATCGTAAGCATTATAAATACGATTCATAATAGTTTTCTCATTTTGATTTGGTTCTGTGACCGGTGTTTGTCGTACAGATCTCTATTCTCGTCTGTTTTTTTCTTTTTTCTTTTTGAAAAGTCGGAACGTACTGGCAGTATTATTTTGCGAGAGAACGACCATCACACTAAAACTCTATCGGTTAAAGAATTTGGCGAGCGAGATCTTCGCGTCCCTGCGGTTTCTCGGGTTCCGCTAGTCCGAAAATTCGGGACGCGATTTTTGTCGGCGCGACAAAAATGAAATAAAAATCGAGCTCGCTGACACAGCACGTGTCGAGAGAGATCTCGAATATTATCCGACGACGACGACGACGAGAATCACTCGTTAGTGATACGGATAGCTTGGCAAAAGCGGAGAAAATGATTTTCGGAAGAAGTCGCGTGAAAAGAGACGAAGGACGAACACTGACAATCATCGGCTGGAACCTTGGAATCGTAAAAGTGACCCATTCGAAGGACCTACAACGAGATAAGACTTCTTTCGAAGCCAGCTGAACACATTAACATTTAATTGTAAGCGATCGGTGCGATCTAACTCGGTCATCTTTGGCAGTAGTTTGCTCCCGTCATCGGCATCCAGTTCAAAACGACACTGTAGGTCTCATTGCTATCGACCACGGCGGCTCTAATGGGTTTCTGAATATCCTCGCAGCCGCCATAATGTGTCCGATAGAAAACTCTTCTTTCTTTAAAGTCCAGATTTTATGGTAGAATTTGCTCGATCAAAGAAACTTGGTGCCTCTCGTTAGAACTGTTCGTATATTGGCCAGGAGAAAGAAAGATTCACTCGCGGCAAAGACAAAAAGTAGTCATACACAAAGAACATGCTCAAGAGTTTAACCAGCACCGTATGTTAAAAACATTTCATTGCCAAGTAACAGTAGAAAGAAGAGACTTGCGAAATTGCCAGCGACGATGAGTACCTCGAGTCTAAATCGTAGTTTCCCAACGTGTTAGAAGATCTAGGCAGTGATAAGATTTCAGCTTTTAGTTCCTTTATTCTCGTTGTCTTCAATCCGACTTTTCAAGATTTAAAAATGACGCGCTTGGAACTTTTAACGATCGAGATAATTCGCCCAACGCCGAACAGAAAGGAAGTTCGAAGGCTGTGGTCCAAGGAAACTACGATCCAGGTCTTTGATCTGAAGTCGTAGACGGTACTCTCAGGCTCCAAAATGTTACGCTTACTTTCAAATCAAGTTCCTAGTTAAACAATGTACATTTCCATTGAAGGATCGATTCCAAAATTTCCGGCCGATGGATAGAGTCTGAACGGTGTAGAATAGAGAGAGAGAGAGAGAGAGAGAGAGAGAGAGGAGGACACGCGAACAAGGAGAGTAGGATGTCCATTTTCGCGGTGGGGACTCCTTCCAGAAACCATCTACTCTGCTCCGTACAGAGTCGCCAGATTAAGACTTGTCTGCCCAGTGCCGCCAGAATCGACCAAAACTGGTGGATTTTCCCTCTCCTACTTTTCCCCTTCCACTATCCCATTCCAGCACCATGCGCACACTTCAACGTCCCCCACTAAGACCGTAGATCACGATGCCCGTGCCGTAGACTGGAGACTGGACTGATCATCAGAGAGGGGGTACTTGTATTCCCCTTGATTATCTCGACCTGGCGACACTGCTCTAACGTCCCCCACTAAAACCGTAGACTGGTCAGGTGATGTGCCGCACGCGCAACATGTCTCCCATTACTCTGGTCATCAGAGAGGGGGTATAACTGTAGTCCCCTCGATTTCCTCGATCCGGCGACGCTGGCCCACTCTACCGTTCCCCTTCTACGACGCTACTCCCCCCACGCTTCCGCCACGGCTTTGTCACGTGACGCGTTTCGTCTCTGTCGTGCGTGTGTCAGAATGTCACGTGACTAGTCTGGTACTGACAGAGAGAGGGTAACCTTTTTCTCCTGATCTGGCGACTCTGTTTTGCTCTGCCAGAAAAATGCACAAATTTATGAACGAAAAACCGTGGAACAGGGGAGAGCGATTTATTTTGATTGGTTGCTACTTTTCAGTCTCGTCTTCCCACCGATCATTTCTGATCGCCACACTCGATCACCATTCTCTCCTCTCTTTCTCTCTATCTCTCTCCCTTCCCGCTGCGATCCTCCTCCCTCGTTTCTCTCCCCTAGGGCGCGACGTGTGCGTGTACTGCGTGTGTATATCGATAGAAAATAGACAATAGCAAAATCTTCAGTTGTTCGAGCTCGGCTTGAACGTCGTGTACTGTGGCGGCTTCTCGATCTTGCAGTGGGGCTTCAGTGTCGCTAAACGATCTGGTTTGAGAAACAGCTGCTCCCCCTGCACAATTTTTCATCTTAAGGATCTTAAGGGGACACTACCACCAGTACAATTCGATGATTCGTGGGGGATGATGAGCGGGCGTTGCGCTTGCACCGGGGAACATGACCGTTTCGAACGATCTCTAGGGTTCTACGGGGTACGGTGATCTTTGGCCGGAGCGAAATCGATTGCTCGACGATCCTCGAACATTTCCACTCATTCGCAACTTGTTTCGCACGGGTTTACAAATCAGTAATACAAATAAATTCGTACGATTAGGCGATCGTAACTTTGTCTCAAATACAAATTTGCTACGGTTATTTGTGTAGAGATGTGCGGGGCGCCCGAATCGTCGGGCCCGGCCGGGTCGAAGAGAGCCGAGCAGGCTCGATTCGGGTGCGCGATATGACACATCGGGCGGCGCGGCCCGAACGTTTCGGGCTGCCCGAGAGTGACTTGACTTCGTCGGATGGGTTCGGAAAGAATCGGACAAGTTCTGGCGAGCGAATCTCGGATCGTGCTCTCAGTGCTGCGATATGGTGCAACATTTCACTCGCATGCGCGGCCAGAACAGTAACGTATCTACATATAAATATTAGGATGATGAGGTAGCAGGGCCCTGCGAGGCAGTTATATTGGTGGGAATGTACCGAAACAATCTGTTCCGGACAACAGGACTCCAGGACGCGTCCTACGAGTTACAAAATATACACAAATACACATGTTATACATTCATTTTTCACAATCAAACCATACGAATTTTTAAAATTCTGCGGGGTGCTCAAGTTACCTAATTTTATAGAGAATATTACTTTACTGAGGCTGAAATCGGCGCGCATGCTCGTGAAATGTTGCACCATATATCGCAGCACTGATTACGCTTCGTAGTCCAGCCTTTCGAATATAACGGAGATTTTTCAAACACACTGTGATTGCGAATGAACAATAAATTCACGACGAATGAATTTGCACACCTTATATAATTGACTAGAAGACGCAATTGTTGTTGATCACATCGTAGAATTAATATATTGAACCAGAAATAAATTGTGAAAGAATGATCGATTATATTTTACTCAGCGACCACCGCACCGGATGCACTCTACGCCGCGCCGTTTTCTTTCAAATAAGCTACGGTTCCTACGTTTAATCGATTTCAATTTGTGGGTTCGAGAGCGATCAATCGAGTTTGTTCCAGCCATAGGGAACACGTGCTATCTGTGCAGTGTCATAGGTGAAATGAAAAGGTAAGCGGATTTCACTCGTTGGACACTAATCAACTCTTCATTCTCTAATGGTAGCTAGTCGACGATGCATTAAGGGGAGCTCAAACCATGCAGTTTACAGTGTATTTACAGTGTACAGTATGGAGTGGAGAGAGTACTTTCTTCGTCGGAGTTAATCGAGATTGGAAATGTTCACGCTGCTTGGGCGGTATGAAACGGAACGCGTTCTGTACCGGCGACATACGACGACGCGCTTATGTGTGTATTCCAACTGGGAACGTGATTTACGTGAACGTTATTACCAGCAGAGAACCATGAAGTTGCAAACAAAATTGAACGTACGCAATTATTACAGAATTAGTGCTCGCTGTACTGTTATTTTGTTACAAGACAAACTTGTTTCTAATGTCAATGGATCCATTCGAATTTTCAAACTGGCTGTTAGCAAAATTGATTTCATTACCAGCAGGGAAATTTCACAATGAGAAGACAGATATCATTTTCATAATTTTGTTCACGCACTAATCAAAATTGAACCGTCATTTGGTTATAAGACGAACTTGTCCCTAAGATCAACGAGTCCATTCGAATTTTCAAACTGGCTCTTTGAAAAATTAGTTTCATTATCAGCCATATCACCTTCATAATTTTGTTCCCGTACTAAACAAAATTGTACCGTATGTAATTTTACTAAACTAGTGCTCGCTGTACTGTCATTTTGTTACAAGACGAATTTTTTTCTAAGAACCATTCGTATTTTCAAACTGGCCGTTCGGAACAATTGGTTTCATCACCAGCCGTATCATCTTCATAATTTTGTTCTCGTACTAAACAAAATTGACCCGTACGTAATTTCACTAAATTAGCAGTAATCATTGAGCAGTAATTTCGTCACAAAGGAGCCAGTGTGTTTATAAAATCAAATGGATTCCTTTGAACGATCAAAGCGGCTGTTGGCAAAATTTTGTTGAACTCGTTTTGCATTTCCCTTTGAAATGCAGGACTTAATTTATTGCTCTCTGCGGACACCGTTATTGACGTAAATCAAGATGGCGACGGGGGGTGACCCACCCTCTCTAGAGCGCAGAGTAAATGCACCCGCGCACGTTAATGAAATCGGTATGTTGCAGAACGTTGCAAGCATCACGAATGCACATTTGCACCGTCTGATTTCGATCGACGCGACGGTGAATTCCATCCACGGGGAGCCGAGTCTCCGACTGTACGCTTCGGTCTCGCGGCCGTAGACCGGAAAGCTGATCCCGAGGAATCATGGGAGCTTCGCATCATGTAATATTAGAAAAACAGGACTCCTTTACGTTTCGCGTTACATTTCATTTCGAGGACGAGGAATCCGGCTCCGTTTCAACGCGAGCAGAAGCCTTGTGTTCGGTTACCGGAGGTTTCCTTACGAACCCAACAGCTCGGCGCAAGCGGTGGATGTTGAAATGAACGGATCTTCGGAGCGAACGGATGTTCAGACACACGAGTGTCGGTGCGATTGCCTTTTAACGAGGATATCGCGCACAGCGTCGCCCGAGGTCGGGATCGTTCGATTACAGCGATGGAAGATTTAACCGAGGTCGACGCGGCGAATTAATCGTTACAATGGAAACGCGCCGTGTCCGCGATCGGAACAACCCCTTCACAGCTCATTGAAATCGCCGGAAATGGTCCAGAGGTCATTCATCATTTTTACAAGCTGAATTACTCGGTGCTGGCCCGTGAATTCTGTGCGCAGTTCATGTATGAAACTCAATAGATTCAAGTTACACGGCAATGTAACGCGATTTTTATTAGATTCCGGAGATTCTGGATTTATGACAGAAATGAACGGGTGAGATTTAGAGAAGCAGGAATGTTAAATGAATTTAGAAATTATTATAAAAAGAAAGAAATAGATTCCTACCCTTAATGATGCAGAACACTTTTATTTTGCCTAAAATAGAGAATGCTTCTCTTTTATCCGAAGAAATGCCTCAGACTGCTTCACTGGGGCATTCCGCTGTTTGTAATTACTAGACTGCGGGTGTGTATAACGTTAGAGTTCGCTCCAAGGCAGAATTTTCCTTCCTGCATTAATTATTTCAATAGGTTGTAAGCGATATAAAAAGAAACGCGGAGGCCGCGTGTCTCATCTTCACTTTAAGATCTTCGTGCGCAATAAATGCATAAGGATCCGTGGTCCAGTAATTACGTCTTTTAGAGACGTCTCGCGTGTTACAATGCCGCCATTGCTGAAAGAACGCGTGTTTCTGCATACGAGTTAACCGTTTGGATTAAATGAAGCTAACGATATGTACACTCCGCGGGTCTGTGAACATGAGCTTCATTCGTTCAGACAAATTAAGGGCTGACGACCGTGCTCCTCGTTTTCAGTTTTCAGAACCGCTCTAAAATGGAAACTAGATCAGTTGCGGCCTATTTTTTGCGTTTTTTCAAAATCCTCTGAATGGCTGAATGTGATTGAAAACGCTAAATCGGTGATCTACTTTCTTTGTAAACGAATGCACTAATTCCCTTTTCAGTCTTCACGCAACTATCAAAACATGTGCCACTGAAAATATTACTTCGCTGTGCCTGTAATGTTTATCCAAGTTTCTATTTTGTTAGATGATTTTAGTCAAAATCGAAGGAGAAACGAAAGTAAAATAAAAATACTATTCAGCTTCCATGATTTAAATCTTATACGATTTCTCTGTCCGTGACCTTGAATGATCTTCAATAATTATAATCACTGAATTCGTAAAACTACAACTAGGTTCAATCGAAGCGATTTTCAAAATTAAATCTGTATACCCAAGTCAATGTGCAAACTTTTGGTGTACAACAAGTCAGCAAAATACTAATAGTTCATTGGTAAAAATTAAATATGTTGAAAGTTAGTCAACTTGGGTAGTTGCAACCAGGCCTGCCGTAGCAGAAATCGAGCTCAGCGTGCCGAGGTTAGGTATATGTACTGGCCGAACGTCACTCGAAGCTGCTCAAAGCACACAATGCTGGCCGCTTGGTCCATTTTAAGAGGGCAGCACGGTCGCACTAATGTGGCGAATGCTGTTATACAGGGCACGCTGCCGTGCTGCCCTCTTAAGGGGGACCGCACACACCGCTAGACCACGTATACGTACGCGAGGACTGCAAGGGCCCGGGATTTGACTTCTGATTTCTCGATAACGCAAAGACGTGGTTTTTTAATAGTCAAAATCGCTAGATGAAAGATCAATCTAGGGTGCGATCATCTTCAAAAGTTCAATTTTTACGTTTACGAGCAATGATTTTGCAATATTCGGCTGCATGTTGCCAGTCGCATGTTGCCCGTCAGAGGACGCTGCAGTCACGCCGGCGCGCCGTACTAGTGTCTCCGACGGGCAACATGCAGCCGAATATTGGAAAACCCATTGCTCGTAAACGTAAAAATTGGACTTTTGAAGATGATTGCACCCTCTAGATTGATCTTTCATCTAGCGATTTTGACTATTAAAAAACCCCGTCTTTGCATTATCGAGAAATCAGCGATGTGTGCACTCACACGTCTCCTACGAGACGACCCCCTTAAAATGTACCGAGCGGCCAGGATTGTGTCACATTGCCGGAAGAATACGAGCCCACGCGAACTCTACTGCCCTGTCCAGAATCTAGCATTTTTGCTTACTGGGTAGCCCCGGTCTCGCCTAAGCTTCACTGTATCCGTTGCAACGTGTCGCTTGATGATCTCTCAAAAGCATATACTAAAGTTTAACGTTTATTTCAGTTATCTATTATTATAATGTTGGTTATTTTGTTCCTTTATCTGGATTTCTAACAAGAAAAGCCCCAAGCGACCGGCACTAGGGGGTCTCTCCCCCTACCATTGAAAATAGTGAAAGAAAAAGTGAATAAAGCTGCGAATGATCGTAATCACGTTCGATAGTATAAAACGGCGGAACGGTTGTTCCGATGGGAAAGTTTTTGCGAGGCACAGCTGTTTCATCCCGGAACTGTGAAGGAGTTAATGGGGAACGCGGCGATAGGAGAAAAGAGACTGCGTAGGGCCCGATGTAACGTTATTACGCGTACGTAAACGTAATTTGAGCATACACGCGACGCCGGATCGTGCGCGGTCGTAAAACGAATTCGCGACGATATCGTGGCGGGCACCGGAATCGCTGTCGTTAAACGCAACCAACGGAAATACCCTTGAGCGATTAAATCGTTTACGGTCCGCTAACGAGCGTGCACGTTATGCCTTCCTCCCTCACTCTCTCTCTCTCGCTCTGTTTCTCTTTGTGTTTGTTTCGTACACACACAGACACAAACACACACACAAGCTGTCTTTCTCTCTCTCGTGGTGTATCGATTTAAATAAACAGATGCGCGTATACCTTTAGCGAGCCGAGTTCGAACGGACACGCGTTTACAGCTCGCCGGACGTTTGCGCTTGATGGCACAACCGCCATCTTGGCTCATCCCCATTAATCAGGGATTAATACAGTTTTCCCTCATTAGCGTCGCATCGAGCGACGGCACAAGTAATGGACACTATTTTCTATTGGAAATTCCGGAAAATCTCCCGTTGACCAGGGACGAAGATGGCGGAGATAACACCGCGACGCTATGGAGAGAATACTGTAGATTCCTCTTCTTCGCCTTTGAATGCTTAATCGCCAGCGAAAAAGAGGAAGCGATTGCTTCTGTTTAAGTGAACCCCTTGCCTTACAATCAAGTTGATTATGACATACAAGATTTTCTCTATAAGGTCGCGAGAGTTTGATGACAAGGAGACGCTCGGGAGCAGTGGAAGCTGCCCATTCTTGTCTCGCGATTGAAACCGCTGAAACGTTATGGAAATAACGCTCCATATGAATATTTGCCGATCCCTGGAGTAAATCTGGACTCCCCCCTGAAATGTTGTTGTGTTTGATAGCGACCGTTACACGAAGGCAAGGGGTTGCGGACATTTAGGCAGCGGGATTTCTTCGACAACGATTTATTTCTAATAACGATCGTCACAACCGTAAACTCTGAAAGCCTGTCCAGTTTACATGGATCGACCTCGTTCGGCCGAGGATGCGCTTCGCGGAACAAACACGCTTAATTCAGTCTTCAATTTTGAAAGAGGAGGGACACGTGCGCGGGCGGGTAACCGGAAACGGCCCTCTTCCGATGCAAAAGCGGCACTAAAGCTGCAGATTGGCCGGAACGAAATTTCGGAACGCAGCCGCTTCTTGTCGATGCGATCGCTTCTTCTATGGCACAGAACAACAAGAAGAGCGTCGTGCATACATTGGAACCGGTTCTTGTTTAATATATAGGACGATACACCACCCTGATACGCGCGGTCGGTATTCGTTTCTTATTCAGGGCGTTACTCGCGAAACTGGGCCAGGCTGAATAATTTCGCTTGAAATTAGCTCGGACGTGTGTGGACCGAGCGTAATACTCGCGCTGGGTCCGAAACCCCGGGATTGTATCAGGACCGAATGTGTCTACTAGATATTTCAATAGACGACGCCGAAGTTTAGGTCCGTGGTGGATTGGTCAGTTTGGGATAAACTTCGATTAGGTCTGGGCTAGGCTCGAGGCGGGGCAGGATTCGATTACGGTCACGCTAAAAGAAATATTTCTCATGGTAGTGTCATGCTTCACTCAGAAAGACAGAGAGACCGTTAGGTAGAAAAAGAAACAAACCTTTTGATCCAGTCCGTAACCCGTCGAATAAGCGATCTGTAACTTTTGACCAGTTGGCATTAGATCCTACCAGAGTCGGCTGGTAATCGTGCGTGCAGGTCTGATACCGATTACAGTAAATCCTCCATAGTCGCAAAAAGGTCGTACACGTTGAAGGCAGAACAAATATCCCCTCCACTGTAGCAATCTAATCTCGGCTCGGGTGTATCGGTGTGAACCACTACTAATCGAATTACAAAACTTCTTCATTTTTCATTATTTTTTTGTGGGACTTTTACCAATATATTTGTGACATTTCTCTGATTAAAATGACGCTAAACACGATATAATGTCAACTGTATTTAGTGGTTTAATTGACTATGAAAGTTTCGGGCGCAAGGACGGACAGCGCATGGGAAACAAAGAGACGCGGAGAATGTAATACCAATATAAACAATTTTTTATTATTACTTATTATTTTTATGAAACTTTCACCAATATATTTGTGGCATTTTTCTGATTGAAATGATACCAAACACGATATTACAGTAAATGTGGGCCAAATTATATCTTGTTTGGTATCATTTTAATCGGAAAAATTTCATTAAGAATAAGTAAAAACAAACAAGTTTCGTTTCTTGCATGAAGCGGTCTCATTGGTACGCTATTCTTACAATTAGCTGCGTTTCGGCCGAGCGCGGTCTCTCTTTACACGCGCTCTTTCTTTTTCTACGTTCGGCTAGGTCTTTGAAGCTGAAAAAAATAGTGTCCGTCAACGAACTGTGCAAACGACCCCCCCGCGGCTTTTACGACTACAGAGGATTTACTGGATAGACCATATATACTTATAAATCTCCGGCATAGATATAGAATATGCATGGGCGCAGTGTTCCAAGATAACGGAGTATCTGGTGCCCAAAACTGACGTCGCAAGACAATTCAAAATGGTGGATAGCGATATAACAGCGAGGTGTACAAGTATATTTGTGCATTATTTCGTAAACATTTGGAAAAATTATGTAAACTTGTTGCATAAAGAATTGTAAGGAATGACAAAACTGTAATACGAATATATGTACATATCTTTTCACAAGTAAGTATTTCATACTTAACTGTGATTAACTATGATTTTTTAAACTTTATGGATATGAAATTGGTATAATACCTCATACAATACCTAAATGTTTGGTAATTGATTAGTAGACTGCGGATTTTATGCAATTATGACGAAAATGGATGGATGTAATTTGAAACAGTAAAAATATTAAGACAATTTAAGAACGTCCATATGTTATTTTCTATTTATTAAAATTGTTGAAAATAGAAAGACATTTTTATATGGTGTCAGTGTTTTATAATTGTCAAAGTAAATCTTTATTTTGCATAAAGATCCGCAGATTAGGTACCGGCGTATTTGGTATAATGTAAACAATATTTTCAATAATGTTACAGCAATTTTTAGCGGCGACACTTTCAGAGTCACCATTTGAGTGCTAAGTAAGAGTGTTCTTACAATTCTTTTTGTTTTTAAATAAAGTAAGTTGTGAGGAAATAAATACAGAAAGTTTAACTTTTTCCAAATTATTATTGACAAAATGGGCGGCTGCTCTTTACTTTACCGGACTCACAATTTGTGCTGTTCTCCTACAAATTATGATGTATTTGGTATGTAATCCCGTAGATACCCGGCGCGGATGCAGATCGAAGTTTCAATCCTGTAGGATCAATGGTTCAGGAGTTATGCTTGCTTAAAGTTGAGCATACAATATTTCCAGTTTCTTGACATGTAAGGGCGCTGTCATATTGGTTTGTAGTGACGGTGTCGCACGCCGCTTACTGACTTGGTTAGGATTAGTTCAAGGGGAGCGGCAAGGTAAGCGGCTCGCAGTCGTCACTACAAACCAATATGGCGGCGCCCTTACCTGTCAAAAACACTGCAGATTGCTCAACTTTAAGTGACCATACCTTCTCAACTATTGGTCCTAGAGGATCGAAACTTCGATCTGCATCCGCGCCGGGTACAAATCTACTGGATTACATACCAAATACATCATAATTCGTAGGAGAAAGGTATTAATTTTGAGTCCGATAAAATAAAGTTTACTCACAAAATTAGTTCAAGTTAAGAGTAAAGTAAACATGAACGAGCAATAAAATGAAATATATATTACAGTTACAATTACCATAAATATTTATACACAATGATATACGGAAACGATTCTCCTTTCCTATCTAACAGTTGAGCTTTGTGGTACTGCGACTTCTTAACCGACAGATATAGTACTTTGCCCACAACCATTATCTGGTAGACAATGTAATCTTGGAACAAGGCATGTTATCTGAAGCCGCGTGTATACCATACATAAGTATATATGGTCTAAGGATTACGCTTCTGTCTTTGACACTAAAACCCCCGATCCAGTTATTTATACAGGTGCTCTCAATCCTCTACTACAAAGCAGTTTATCTATCATAACGAGATGCTCGGCGAATGTCAAATGATTTTGGATCAAGTTCTTGGGGGTCTCAGTGTTAAAATACATATGATAGTGTCAGGATCTTTTCCCTGAATTTCTATGGGGTGCAGAAATTAATCCGATGATTCTTCATTGAATCCATTATTATAGTATAGAACAATTTCAAATGTGGCTATATATTTTTGGGTTTATATTTATATATTTCTAAACACGACGGTATTTGACGAGTTGGACATTGTTTTTTGTATCTTAATTAAGCAAAAATTCTGTGTCACTCTCATTCCTTAAACTTTAATCCTTTGCACTCGGAGCTATTTTAACTCGAAAATTAAATAATTCTTCCGACCTAGAATAATTCCGTTCTGTCAAGTTTTGAGAGGTTGGCAATGTTTTCCCCTTTCACATATTGTGGTGGCAACTCGGTTGAGTTAATTGCGCTCTCTCCATGGATTCTACTCGGAAATGAACGGACGTGTTTGAATGCGGTGCGATAGAATAAAAGCTTTAAGAAAGTATTAATAGTTCCTCGAATCTAAAATTATGTTTAGTTGCAGTATATAATAGCTCATGCAATACTTGAATGTTTAGTAATTGATTAAATACCAACATATAAATAATGTAAACAGTATCTTGAATAATGGCACAGCAATTTCTAGTGTCGACTCTGAGTCACCACTCGAGTGCTAAGGGTTAAACTGCTTCGATGACCTTAGCATCAATAATGATGAAACACTGTTCCAAATTGCCATTCTGACTGAAATGTACAACCAACAAAAAAATATACATTTATTCAGTTGTAGATGGACGATCATACAAAATGTATTGATAACTACACCCCATCAAATTAGGTCCAAATTTAATTAATTAAATTAGTACCCAATCTATATTAGATGACGCGTTAATAGCCTCAAGGACGGAACGAACTTAGGAATTGCGAATATTTCTTTCCTTGAGAGACGTCCGTGGAAAAGTCGAATGAATTTCTGAGAGTTGCAGCACTAATTTCTGCACCGAAGAGCAAAGTGTGATCCGATACGGAACACAATGATCCGGGCGGCCGATCAAGCAGTTCATTAAGGAGGTAAAGCAAGTAAAACCCCATCTAAAAGTTTCGGGACTTTCGGGTATTCTTTTTGGCTTGTTTTGTCTTTCAAAACATCTTGTCATAATTTACCTACAATTAAACGCTAACGGTATATGAGCTTGAAATGAGTACATAGTTTTGGTGTCTTCGGTATCTAAACTGTTTAATGCGGAATGAAATTTAGTTTTTACATTGAAAAGAACCATCAAATCATAAAACGAGCCAGGACGACAGGCAATTCCACCACGATGAGGAAAGCGTGGGCCTGGAAAGTTCTCCGCCGCCGCGGCCGTAATAAATTCGGGCGCGCCCGCCGGAAGGTAAATGAATTGATATTTTCCCTTTTGTCCGATGGTCTTTTGCAAAACAGGTTAAATAAGAAAATATTTTATTAATTAAAGTTCATCGTCTGAATAAAGAAATTCGGTTTTATTTCACCTTAAAATACCGAAATTACTTTCTTGCCAGCCCATTAGATGTATTGAGCACCGATATGAGACAAGTAATAATATTTTACCAAATAAACTACTAGATCGACCGCCCGGACCACTGTGCGGAAGTACAATCGGGGGCCGAGTGACATAATTGGTAGTGTATACACCGAACGATTCCGGATCGGGTTCTACAACAGTTTCTTCGAGTCAAGATTCGTTTCGACCCAGTTTCGCGAGTCACCGTGCCGGGGAAACGTTTCGTGGGCCGATGTTAACGATCTCGACTAATGCGAAACGGTGTACGGTTCGGCTGCCCCGGAAGATCGTAATCGCGTTATGGTAGAAGTGGCTGTATCCGGCGCTACTTAGGCACACGTACCTAAATTAAATTACCTACAAGGAGATTGCAGGTAATTGGGAAAGGGACACCGGCACGGCGGCTAGTGGATGCAACCAAATGCATGCGTAATGCACTCTGCTGACCGCATAAATCACTCAAATCGCTATCTCGATCTGCCGTGAGAGGGGATGGTGAACGGCGTACCGAGGGGAACCGGTGCCGATTGGTCAATGCTTGTGCGAGCCTATGATTCTAAGTGATAAAATTCGCTTGGTTCGAATGTCTCGAGACAGGAGATTGAAACGTGTTCTCATTTCTAGGTGCGGGACGCTCGTTTTTCAACCCCTCGATGGACCTGGATGCGAAAACTTTACCTACCGGAAGCCTTTCAATAGGATTTTCAATAATTGTGCTGTATCAAAAAAGAGCATAGAAATCTTTTACTCCCTCTGTCCCATAATAATAGTAGCGGCTGCTCTTTACTTTACCGGACTCAAAATTTGTGCCTTTATCCTATAAATTATAATGTATTTGGTATGTAATCCAGTAGATTTGTACCCGGGGCGACTGCAGATCGAAGTTTCGATCCTGTAGGATCAATGGTTCAGGAGTTATGCTTGCTTAAAGTTGTGCATTTTTCAGTGTTTTTGACAGGTAAGGGCGCCGCCATATTGGTTTGTAGTGATGGTCGCGCGCCGCTTACTGAGCAGAGCCGCCTCCTCGTCAAAAAGATAGCCCAGGTGTGCTATCTTTAATTTCTCAATGACGTGTATGTAATATCAAATAATATTATCAAATAATATCAAAACATTATGAGCTCAGAATATGCGGTTCGTTGAAAATAATTAAAAATATTATAAGGTTTAGTGTGTAACAAAAAAAATTGTTTTATTTTAAGAAAGAAATGATAGCACATGTACAATAAGAAAATAATAATGAACATAAATTTTAATTAACAATAATTACTTATCAAACATATATACTTATTTAATAATGGATACATCCCCCTTTATTTTCTATTACTTCTATTGTACGATTTGGTATCGATTTATATAGTTTTTGAATATAATTTTGACTTAACGTGTCCTATTCGCGTACAATTGCATTTTTTAATTCCTGTACGTGTTGATACTGCTTTCCATTCGCGTATACGCCGCGAATTAGTTCTGCCCAGCAATTTTCAATAATATTATGGCCCGGGGAGCGTGCAGACCACGGCAAAACAGATATATTATTTTCATTAAAGTATAATTCGACCAATCTTGATGTGTGTACAGATGCATTATCTTGTGGAAAGATGTGTAATCAGGTCCAGAAATGCGTTCTGCATGATTATTTATTTGTTCTTTGATGAAATTTATGTATTGGACACTATTCGTTCTCCCATTGATGAACTTGATACTTGTCTTGCCGAAATAACCGATGCCGGCCCATTACGCTGCCTCCTCCCATTTGTCGTCGAATTGCTGACATCGTCTCTTTTCTTATGGCATGAAAATAATATTGGAGCCCATCAGGACCATCCAGGTTAAATTTTTTTCGTCCGAAAATAGTAATTTTCGTCCGAAAATTTCTTTTTCCAATGCACTCTTTCTTTTGCAAAGCGTAAACGTTCTGCTTTGTGTTTTGTTATTAACGGAGGTTCCTTTTTCAATTTTAGCCTGATAATATTTTTGCAGGATAGTAGAACTCGACGAACACTTGAAACACTGGCACTAACACGAGATTTTTCCATTATTTGCTTCGTTGTTAACTGCGAGTTGGAAGCTACACGCAAAATTGCTCGCTTATCACGATCGGATAACGATGACGGCTGACCAGTACTTTTCTTTTTGCCATAATCTTCAACAGTTTTTAAGAAATTGTGTATTACTTCACGACTTCTTTTTATTACTTTCGATATTTTCGCTACTGATAACTGTTGCTGGTTTAGTTCAAGAATTTACTTTTTTTCAGACTCGTTTAATTTTTTTCCGCGTCCCATACTTACAAATTTATATAATATTGTACTGTAATCTTTACTCGTTGATAGATCATGAAATACTGAGCAATTTCTAAACATATTAACAGAGTGTGCTATCATTTCGACCTTAGTATGGAACAGTTTTTCTTTGTTATATACGAACATCTACGACATTGTGACTTATTTCCAGCAAGCCGCATATTCTGAGCTCATAATGTTTTAAATGCGTCATTGAGAAATTAAAGATAGCACAACTGGGCTATATTTTTGACGAGGAGTGTAGTTGGTTGGTGATTAGGTCGGGAGGAGGGGGGCGGCAAAGGCCGGCCCGACTATATACTGAGAAATCTATCTCTTAATCTATTTCTTCTCCAACATATTCTGAGATATTTTCTGTGTGCCCGTGCTGCCAGCTGGTTGTTCTGCTCGGTAAGCGGCTCGCGGTCGTCACTACAAACCAATATGGCGGCGCTCTTACTTGTCAAAAACACTGAAAGATGCTCAACTTTAAGCAAGCATAACTCCTGAATCGTTGATCCTACAGGCTCGAAACTTCGATCTGCAGAGTAGTCCCCGGATACAAATCTACTGGATTATTACATACCAAATACATAATCATTTATAAGAGAAAGGCAAAAATTTGAAGTCCGGTAAAGTAAAGTTTACCCGAAAAATGTTTTATCAGTGCGTAGATCATCAATAAATCGATTGAACTCGAAGTCGGGTGGTTAATCGCCGAGGGACATCCTCGAAAGCTTTCCGGAAGGGTTGTTCTCGATTTGTGAGGGTTCTCAGTTCGTAGGACGTCAACGTGAAACAGCTAGAATTAAATCATCCCGGCCCAGTACGTGGATTGCTCTTATTCACCGTGATTATCAACGTTCGAGTGGAGCACGTGCACTCGTTGCGTTCGTGCCCCCCCCTCTCTCTCTCTCTATCTCTCTCTCTTTTCGATTCAATATGTACCAGTGCTGACGCTTTTATTCACGAGACCACTTCCCGATAAGTGCGAACGGAAAGATAGGATGAGACGAGGACAGAGAGCGAGAGAGAGAGAGAGAGAGAGAGAGAGAGCAAGTGGGAGACAGAAGGAAAAACAAATGGAAATATCGAGAGATGCGCCCGTTTAGGGGACTCGAGCGATTCGGAGGAGCGAAACGGATAAGGGGTGCGTCGACAAGCACGCTACGATGGTATGTGTGGTTCAAATACGATCTTGGCTTGCGAGGGCGAGCAAACGCTTGCAGAAACTCCATTCTAACCACTAGATCGAAATCTAAGGGGGATTCGTTCATGCCTGACTGGAATGTCCGGTTTTTGCGGAGAAGTCTTGCGTGTGTGGCTGAGAGGTAGAACGATGACCATGGTGTATTATAGAGGTGTTCGGACTTCCCTCAGAAAAGTGTGATAGGTAGGACCTAGTTCTCTGGTCGCCACCAGATGGCATATTGGACAGGATACCAGTTTTCGTGTACGTGTAAATGAGATTGTGTGTAGCATAGCAGTAGCAGTGTGTTGGGATCACCACACACATATACGTTGTAGTTAGTTTCCGACCTTTAGCTGAGAGGGCGCTCTGCTACCGCCATCTGGCGGCGACCAGAGAACTAAGACCTATATATCACAAAACGTCAACCTTACAGAGGTGCTTAGTCGTAACACCTCTATAATACACCGTGACGATGACGTATCCAAGAAGGTACTCCGAGGGTCAATAGTCGTGGGCTTCTATAGTGTCCCCCAAGGAATTCATTAGGCCATTCGTGAACGCCCCATTTCCCCCACTTTGCCTCCTTTAGTCATTGGTAACTTCAGTAACATCAATCATTTAATGCTTAGTACAGTAGGACCTCGATTATTCGAACTACCGCCACTTTGGTATCCCAAAACCCTTTAAATTTAAATAGCTGAATCTAAGGAGACACTCATAAGATACACTATTTATTGTACAGGGTGTTTAAAAAGTGATGATCATCTGTCGTAGTGGTGAATCTCCCTACATCTCTGGATTGATGGACATTTGTAAAAGAAATTTTCCACGAAATTGTTTGAAATAATTATTTGAAAAAGGGTAGAATATAAAATGCGACAGAATTTAGACAGAATTAACATTTACCGAATTCAGTACAATCTTTATTTATTTCAGATCTGCAAAGGCTACTACCACTGGAAATAAGATTTTATTTTATTCCACGTTCTTAAAGTTCGTCTGCAGAAATTGAAAATTGCATAAACATCCGCAGTCTTTGCAGCCCGCAGTGTTTGCAAAAACTTTAACAGCTTATATCTTAATAACTACTTGTTTGCGACATATGGTTCGTTTCAAACTTTTCCTCGTCTCGATGAGTAGTGGGTGTTGATGCAAAAACAAACTTTTCAAACTTTAGCCTGTACAAATCAATAAACATTTAATGTAGCATTATATAATTAAGTAACGTTTTTGATGTTGCTCTGTCTAGTTTGGATAATCGAGGTTGTACAATAAGATGGACGTGCCTCTATATTAAATTGAAAATCCAAGTAAACGATAAGAAATTGCACGAATCTGAACGACTGTGTTACATTGAAAGCTCCAATGGCATAATTTCCTCAGTCCAATTCGTTTATGGTTCGCAAGAATGAAGCTCGTCGCTAATTTTCGAGTCCTTCTTGGACACGCCAGGTGGCAACGACGAGGCCCTCGAGTCCAGCCAGCTACTATCGTACAACGAGCAATCAAACACTAAAAGAGAGTCTCCTCTATCTCTCATTCTGTCGCAAACTCTCTTGCTGTAGAGGGATCATGCTTCGTTGCCTCTATCGAACGAGATCGCATCGCAACGGAGGTGAGGGAAAGCGAACGGAACGAAACGAGCTGCACAGAGAGAATTCCGGTAGAGTTTTCTCGCGTTCGAACGAGCTCGCGCGCGGCTCCTCTTCGTCGCGGGAGAAAGCAGAATCCGATTGAAAGAATGTTATCTCGAGCTCGACGAAACGAGCCACCGGGAAACGGGGCGCGAGGCAGCGGCAGCGACTTTCCTGGATTAGCCCCGAAAAATTTGCGGAATGAAAAAGCGAGCCGCCAAAGTGACATTAATATTCCGCTGGGGGAAAAAAGGGGGCGAGTACTCGAATGCGATACCGGTTTTTTGAGCCTGGGAAAAAAAGGGCGCCCGTGTCGTTCGTGCGTTCGAGGAGATGCTTATGGGATCGTGAGGTGTTGCGGGAGGAATAAAATCAAGTCCGAGGGACGTCGCGCAGCGACATCGTTCTCTACTCTGTGAGAACAGGTTCTTTCTTATTTTGATTTGTTTCGTTTTTTTTTTTGTTTTTTGGTTTTTCTTGATTTTCTCTGTCTATCAACTTATCTGACCTGAAGCGTGTACTGTGGCCCGTGGTGCTGTCCGTGGTGATGATGATGCCTCTGATAGTGCGACTGCTGGTGCGGGGGATCGTGCTGATAGCACTCCTGTTGGTACTGCTGCGACGGAACCGGTTTCAGAACGTGATTGGGTCGTTTTTCCGAGGCGTACTGCTGGCTGTTGCGTTCCATCGTGTCCACCGTCAGCCGTGGATCCTCGATCATCGTGTTCGAGGCCTTCGTGCTGGAACAGATCGACCCTTCTGTCTCCGTTCGATTGATTTTACCTCGTTCCGCCACCTCCCTTTCGTATCAATCGATTCCGTAAGACGTCCTCGAGGAAACAATAAGGTACATGCACTTTAGCGAGACGTGAAACACTTGATCAAAAATACCAGTTATTCTAAAATTTTCTACGATAAAAATCATTAATAAAAAGTTGATTATTATTGAAATACAGCTTGAATACAAATTCTTGAAAGAATCTCATTACACCGTGTAGCCTGTTGAACATGGTCCGACCAATCTTCCTTATTTCTACTTGAGAAACAAGCACCTATCCGTTAACTTCTTTTATAAAGAACAATACACGACTAAGTATTGATTTCCCACTGCCTGATCCGTTCTTCCATCAACCAATTACACTAAAACAAGTTTCCAAAAGTCGCCCGTCGCGCCATCCGAATAAATGTACCTTCTTCCACAGGGTCTGACCAATGCTCCCCATTTCTACTTGGAAAGTACCCGTCGATTCGCCTCTTTCGCACGGAACAATAGATAAGTTTCCATCGATTTCCACGGGCAGTCTTTCCCTCCGCGAGTAGAAAAAGTGACGGATCGCCGCGATCGCGGTCCCGTTAATGAAAGAATAATTCATTAGGTTCCGTCGGCCGGGGTCGGGCCGGGCCAGGAGCTCGTTGGAGAATCCCGCCGTTTTCCCCATGTAAATTGCTCCGACTTCGTTTATTCGCGGGTAACGAACAAACGGTACGGACATGACGCGACGCCGTGCGAGAGGGACGTCGACGTGGGATCGCGTGCTTACCAATGCACTTGCTGCAGAGCGGGCACCGTGTTTCTGGCCACGCAGCATCTATCCGAACGTAGGAAACAAACGAATCCCATTATCAGGACGGAGAGCACCGTAAACCCAGCGACGGCGCCGATAACGAGCGGAATCTGTAACAAATACGAGGGACGGAAAAAAGCTTTTACACGCGACCACATCGGAGCGGGTAGAGAGCGAGCAGAGAGGGGGCAGAGCGGAGCGGACTCTGTTCGCGTACGCGCTCCGAATACTTATACTTTAATTAAATATCGAGCGCACAGGTTCGCCATTGTTTAATTGGGCCGTCGATTACCTACGCCGGCACGCGAACGAAACCGTTCCACTCGCTCGCTCAGAACATCGCAAACATTCGAACGGATAATACTCCAGCTTCCATGCCGGAAACATTATTACAATATTTCCTCCTCTTCTATTTATCGCGTTTCCGCTATTACTCCGTTGCAATCCGTGCACGCGCGCGATTCATTCTTTTATCGCTTTGGTACGTTTATTCGTTCCCCTACCTCTCTGTATATTCGCTCTTTCATCTCCGCCAAATTATATCGGGCTTACGTTTAATAACAGCGCTTAGTCGCTGAACCTTCTCTTCGGTATTCCCGTCTTATACTCGTTCATTGAATAATTAATTTCTGATTCTCCCTCTCTCTCTCTCTTCTCTTTTCTACTAGCGTTCTCGTTGCTGCTATTGCAGTGTACTTTCCCTTTGGCCTTATCTCGACCGTACTATCTCTTTGTTCCGTGTTTTTGCGACGGCTCATACGCAATCACAGCGACATCGTTATTATGCTAATTACCTGGCCCGGCTCATCAATTCTGAGCATCAGCGACCGACGATCGCTGCCACGCTCGTTCTCCACGATCACATGGTATAGACGCTGGTCCTCCTTCACCGTGCTGGTCAGCTCCAAAATGGCGGCGTAACAGTCCTCAACCGGAAGTGGCTCCAGGTCCAGGGCCCGGTACCGAGACTCCAGGACCTCTCCTATCAACATACCAACGATTAAGGAGTTCCTTAAGGGAGTAGACTCGTTTCTCCAGGATTGAAAAAAAGAGTGGTGTAGGTGTAATGCGGACAGTAGGTCCCTGTACACCTCTATCCCCGGTCAGGAGGTCGAAGGAATAGGGTGTGGAACCCTTGGGCGGTGGGCACAGCTGGGGATTAAGTCCCGTTCCCCAAACTTACATCTTGGGGGAGGGGGCTGAGCCCCATACTACCCCACAACTTTTATCTAAGGGGGGTGTGCGTAATACCATTTCCCCACCGCCCTCAAACAAAAAATAAAAAGGGATTTCAAAATGAGTAGCGGATTTTTATGAAAAAGGAAAGTTGTTTGTGACACGTCCACTATGTTTCAGTGTGATAAAAAGTAGTGAAATGAATTAGCTGTACGAAATTCTTTTCCTAAATCATTTCAATATTTGATGTAGGGGATACTTAGCGTAGAATAAAACATTTCAGCAATGGAGGACAGCAACAGAACAAATGCTTGTAGCGAACGTGTTAATGAGCTTTTGTACGATGATGGTACGCGAGTATTTAATGATGCACGTGGAATATTAGCTGCAATCACTTGATTGTTTTAAAGATATAAATAACATCATGTGTCAGCAATTCGAACACGAATGCCCAATTTATTCGCGAGGTGCCGGGCAACATATCGCTTTTCTCTCATTATTACAGACTCGTACTATACAGGGTGAGTCCCCTAACGTTATCACCTCAAACATCTTTGTTGTTTTCAAAGATACATTAAATGTCTTGAGGACAAAGTTGAATGGTAAAATGAGGCTCATACGACATCAATAAATTTTTGTCTTTATGTCATTTTTTTCAGAGATATCAAGGTCACCTTCATTTTTTTTAACGGAACCACTCTTTTTTAAACATCTACAATGATAGTCCCTTTCATTACAAATTCAGTGACCATAATTACTCAAGGTCATTCAAGGTCACGGACAAAAAAAACGTGTAAAACTAAAATATGGAAGCAGAATACGTTTATAACCAGTGAGATTTGCAGTAAACATGCTAAGGTTATCCAATGCTATGGAATGTTTTCAAATATCCTCTAGCCGATTACGCTGCGATTTATTTACTAACAGTATGTTTTCAAACGCGATCCCGTTATGTCTTACTGAATGTAGATAACATAAATTGTAGGCCCGATTGCTTTACGAAGAAAAGTACCCTGATCGAAACACTCCGTCTAGGATGACATTTACTAATATCTACAAGTTATTTAGAAATCCTGGAAGTTTAGTTTTAGATTTTAGTTTTATACGTTTTTTCTGACAGTGACCTTGAATGACCTTGAGTAATTATGGTCATTGAATACGTAATGAAAGAGACTATCATTGTAGATGTTTAGAAAAGGGTGGTTCCGTTTTAAAAAATGAAGGTGACCTTGCTATCTCTAAAAAAATTACATAGAAACACAAAATTTTTTGGTGTCGTATGAGCCCCATTTTACTATTCAACTTTGTCCTCAAGACATTTAATGTCTCTATAAGAACAACAAAGATATTTGAGGTGATAACGTTAGGTGACTCACCCTGTATATTATCACTAGACTGCGGATCTTTATGCAAAATAAAGATTGTCTCACTCGATTGCAA
>CM052313.1:18831388-18854550 GCA_028455605.1 Lasioglossum malachurum | reverse complement strand
GTCTAAGGCAGGGCCCGCTAGATAGCCTTACTGATGAGTCCTCTAGCGTGGCCTAGGACGAAACGCTCCTTCCTTTTTCCTCCTCTCTTTCACATTGGTCGAGCCTCTTTCCATGCTCCCACAGTGGGTATTGGGGAAACCGAAGACCTGTTTCCCCCGAGTCCCACGCTACTACTAGTTAGCTGTTATTATCAGTTAAAATTGACTTGCGCAAGAACTACATTACTTTTCGGTCCCCCTAGTACATACACCCATGTTTGACCTGTTGAGGTTCTCGGGAGCTTATCAACAAATCAGGGTGAAGCTTACTAATCTACTTTTCAATAACAATTCGAAAAGAGACGATTCAATTATGTTACTGAGTAAATTCCGAAAAGATTGCTCTGCAATAAAAGAGTAACAATTTTCGTGGCGAGGCTTTCGAAATGACTCGGCACAACAACAAAGCGAGAAGATCTCTGTATTCGAAGGACAATTGGTGGCTGACGTTGATCGTCGGAGGATCGCTAGGATCGAAGAGCCTGGCTTGTCGGGGCCACTGGAAAAAGGCTGGTAATTAAAGAGGATGCTGTGGTGGCCGCTTTAGACCCGCGATTCGAGGATGCTCGGATTAATTAATCGCGGCCGCGCCACTTTCCAGCGATAAGGAGTGCCAATTAGGGAGAAGAGTACGCACGTGTACGCAAAAGAAACAACCAGGAATAGCAGGGCGGTAAGGTAACTGAAAGGGCAAAGACTGGGATATACTTTCGGCGGCAGGTACGAGGGTCTGCAAGCTACACGAAGAAGAGAGAAGCTGTAAGCTAACCGGCGTGCAGTCTGGTGCTGCCCCATTCCCAAGCCACGAGCTGAGGCTTCGGGTCGGCGCACAGTCGGACCTCTAATTTCGCCGGACTTCCCTCGGTTGCCGCCACGACGAACTTCTCCGTGATGGCCGGCTTCACCACCTACGACACGCGTTTAACAACCCCTTCAATCGGTCTTCCAGCAAATCTTCGCTAGCCCGCTTAACCCCTATGTCAACAGCCGAAACTTCCTCCGACGAGCTTCAACCCGGGGATCAAACTGTTGTCCCTCCGCTTTCAACTCTTCACGCTCGAACACTCGGATCACATTTTTCGGATCGTATATCAGCATTTGTTTAGTCGTTTTGTACAAAAATTATTACTCGGTTTAGTAATCATTTAGTTACGGCGAGTTTGGTCACGCAGCTGTACTATTCAGCTTGTCCCAAAAGCTCGTTTCATTTAATCTATTACACATTAATCTGGTTTTTTAAGAAACAAATTGCGTGGCTATGTGAAAAACTATTTCACTTTCTCTCAATCGATTAATTTTTAAAATTTAATTTAGCTTTTGGCATAAATCGTCTTAAACATACAACTAAATTTATAATATAATGTTAAAAAATTTAAGAAAAAAAATTTGATACCTAATGGGTTAGGTCTGGTCTGGTATAAAGGTTTAAATTGTAAGGCATGGGGTTATTGTTGTTCACTCCGTATGAACAAAAGCCAGCAGTGTCGCTGGTTTTGTCAGTGATTGTACACATCTATGGACCATTTATTCGCTCCACCATGCTAGTTTGTTAATGGCATGACGAAGTCAACAATAATTCCACCAGTGGTGTTGCCGGTGTTTCGGTCAAACGGCCCGCCCCTCGCTCGAAATTCGCGGGTCGTTATGCGAATTTCACGGGGGCTTGATTCGCCATCGATTCTTTCTAGCAGCGATGTTCGTCCGGGTCGATGTTTCGCGGATCGGGAAATCACAGTTTCCATGAAATATCAGCGCCGCACAGTGGCACAAACTGATGAATTCTGTGTCAAAATCAAAGAACTTTAGAAATGAGATAGAGAATAGAAAGAATAGAAAGAAAATAGAAAAATAGAAAGATTATGGTACGAACGTTTTCTAACCTTGAAGAAATTCGTTAAACTAGCACAGCTTCAAGAAAATTGTGGATTATCCAATGCCACGCGCGGAAAAAATTTTTTTTTACGTGCTATACAATATTTCCAGTAGGTTTTTTTTTTCGCTGATTTCAAATCTGGTCCCAAAATTATACCTTATTGATACATTATGTGGGTAAAATTTACTTTACCGGACTCGAAATTTTTGCCTTTCTCCTATAAATCTATGATGTATTTGGTATGTAATCCAGTAGATTTGTCCCGGGGGCGATGCAGATCGAAGTTTCGATCATGTAGGATCAATAATTCAGGAGTTATGGTTCCTTAAACTTGAGCATTTGTAAATAAACCACAATTTTTTTTCTTGAAATTCTGCAAGTTTAACGAATTTTTTCGAGATTAAAAAACGTTCGTACCATAATCTCTCTATTTCTCCCATAATCTGCAATGTTCCAGCTTTAATTAAAAAAAAATCATCGCTTTATCTCATTTCTATCGAAAGTTCTTTGATTTTGACACAGAATTCATTGGTTTGTCGTTTGTCCCACTGTGGCGCCGCACCGCAAGCGGTACTTGGCCCGCGCTCGGATCGAAAAATCTGCAGGTGATGCGAGCGAAAACATTGTAGCCTGCAATCAACCGGGGTCGAGTATATTCCGTGGAAATGACGTTCTAACCGTGGTGCTCGCTGCGTGTTCCACAGCCCCGGCCTCTTTCTATCCGGTTAAATATGAATTTTTCCCGTTTAAATACGCGACGGGAACCGGCCCGGCTGTGCTTTAACAGGTTGATGAACACGCTCCGGTAGTCTAGTAATTTTATTAATTATCCTCCTTTTGGCGGCATCATGTTTCTCGATTGCATCGTTTCTTCCTCAATAGGCAAACCAAAAACACCGGACCAATCGCGCGTTAACGGGGTGTACTAGTTTTGCATTTTCAAAAAATTGATGTTTTAAGTACGAATGTTGTAGAATTTATTAAATTAACAAAGTTACACTCTATAACAAAAATATATTTTATTATTTTCACTAGAAAAAAAATCACACAAGTGTACTTCAAATATCATTAAATGTGTGCGTGATCCCAATGCGAAAAGTCGGACAGTTTCCCAGGAAAAATTTCCTAAAAATTCGTTCAAAAATGCCCTCGAAAACAAAAATAAAACCTTAACCCTTTCATTACCGTGGACGAGATATCTCGTCATCATGATTTCGTCGTACAATGCTATGGACTAGATGTCTTGTGTATCTTTATTACTGATATGAAGTGTTTTCATTGCTAGTTTGACACAAGTAATCGATTTTAAAGACATGTCACCGTAAATACTTCATATTTGACACAATTAAAGTTTTTATTCCTTCTCAAACATTTTCTGAGATTTTTTCTCTATGTTAGCGATATTACTATGTGCCCGTGCTGCCATCTAACGGTTCTGCTCGGTAAGCGGCGCTCGATCGTCACTATAAACCAATATGGCGGCGCCCTTGCCTGTCGAAAACACTGCAAATTGCTCAATTTTAAGCTAGCATAACTCCTGAACTTCTTCTATATTCCAAACAAAATAAATAATCTTTATGCAACCACCACGAAGGATGACATACCTTAAAAATCAATTACTTGTGTCAAATTCTCATATAAAACACTTGATATCAATACTAAAGATACACGAGATATGTCGTCCATAGCATTGTACGACAAAATCAGGTTGACCAGATATCTCGTCCATAGCATCATTTCTTCGATATCGTGGAAACACTGTCCTTTCTTGCGCCCGAAAGTTTCATCGTCGGTTAAACCACTAAATACAGTTGAAATTACATCGTGTTTGGTGTCATTTTAATCAGAAAAATGCCTGAAATAAGTTGGTGAAAGTCCCACAGAAATAATGAAAAATAAAGAAGCTTTGTAATTGGATTAGTAGTGACTTACATAGATATGCTTCGTCCTTTTCTACGTTCGGCTTCGTCTGTACTCTCGGCGCGGTCGGCGCGATAGACGCAGTCATAAAAAGATAGTGTCTCTACACGATATTTCTCCGTGCAGAACACAGCCGTTTGAAAAATAACGCGACTTTACTGTATGTATCTCGTCCATTATAGTGAAAGGATTAAGGGGCACCCTTCAAGTAAAGCCTGCGAAATTTAACAATTTATAAAAATTTATTTCTCAAAACGATGGTACGGTTCACCTTATAATTCTTGCTTGCAATTGATCTAACTGCTTTTTCGTTATAAGCTTTCACACGATTTTAATTATTCGTTTCTATCTCGTTAAATTACGTCCACACGAGCAACTTGTTCTCATCAGTGTATCTCGTTTCTTCCAAAAAATCGCTGCTTGTTGCCGAATATTTTACTCTGGTCGTGCGTGTTTCTGTTGCCAACAACAAATGTCTGTTTCCATTCACAGCGGTAAAAATCAAAGAAAAATAGGGACCAGGCTGCACGGCCCGTAACAACAGAAACATATGTTGCTCCAGGCTGTACACTGTACACTTTGTCGCTCGATTCACAAACATATATTAACACTTTGAGCGCGGCGTTGCCCGGAAATAAGACACGGTATTGTTTGCTAGATTTGGAAATGAAGTTTTACCCTAATATACAAGGTGTCCCTAAAGGAGACCTTCTATGTACAAATGCATTTCGAGTCACTTCGAGTTCACAAGATAGATTTGCTTCGGTGTTGTTTCTTTGAAAAAGGTCTTGAGGTGTAATTTAAAACAGTAAAAACATTAGAGGATTTTCTAAAAATATTATTGAATAACGAAAATCAATTTTTCGGCAGAACATATTTTTTATGATCCTTAGTCTACTTTATGCGAAATAAAAATTGCCCAAGTCTATTATAGGAAACCGAAGTTAGATAAACATGTATTTTCTCTTTCAATCATTATAATGAGTGATCTTGATTTTTCCTAATGTCTTTTCATTTTTGTATTTGACCTATTAATTTTTGTTATAAATGCATAACTTGCGATCTGATAAAGGGTGTCCCAATATAAGAGCGGAAAATTTAAATTTGGTGCCATTTCTGCTGTTGTGCTTTGAGAGTCAAACTATTATCACAGTTCGATGGTAGAAAAATGGATCGATATTCAACGCAACAAAAAGGGTGAAAATCTAGCATTTTTGACTACTGAAAAAGCCCAACATTATCGAGAAATGAGAAGGGGTATCTCGCACCCTTGTAATCCTGGAAACGAATCTACCCCCTTAATACCTTTGGATTTCTTCCTGCATCTCTGAGATCAAGCCACAATTATGCGAAAATGTGATTGAAAATTTCGTCAAAAGAATGCAAATGTGCCAGCAAAGCCGAGGAGGGTATTTACTAGATGTGTTGTTCCATGCATAATATTCCCACATGCCTGCTTTATAATTACAGTAAAGTTCCGTTATTTTGCAAACGGCTGTGTTCTGCACGTAGAAATATCGTGCAAGGACACTATTTTTCATGACCGCGCCGAACGTAGAAAAGGACAGCATGTAAACACGGATTGCGCTGTCCTTCCTTGCGCCCGAAAGTTTGATCGTCGATTAAACCACTAAATACAGTTGAAATTATATCGTGTTTAGTGTGATTTTTATCAGGAAAATGTTACAAATAAGTTGGTAAAAGTCCCATGAAAAAATAATGAAAAATAAAGAAGTTTTGTAATTGGATGAGTAGAGTGGTTCACACCGATATACACGAGCCGAGATCAGATTACATGGCACGTTTACACTGCCCCGAGACCGAGGCAACTCGAGCTTCTGGCCTCTGCGGCGTTGCCCCTCAGTGGAGGGGGTAGGCACTTGACAAATTCTGTAAATAAAAAACCTGTATTTTATTTGG
This sequence comes from Lasioglossum malachurum, assembly GCA_028455605.1. NCBI lineage: Eukaryota > Metazoa > Arthropoda > Insecta > Hymenoptera > Halictidae > Lasioglossum > Lasioglossum malachurum. The sequence goes on along the minus strand of CM052313.1, from coordinate 18,848,798 downwards.
AATTTAAATATTCCACTCTTGTTGGGACACCCTTTAGATTAGTGTTCGAGCGTGAAGGTAACGATGAGTTTTGTCAAGTGTAGCAGCGGGCAAAAGCTGGCGCGGTTGTTGCATTAACGAGGACGCAGCTTCGCGGGAAGCAGGACGCCTAAAAACGTGGCCGGTTTCCGATTCCCGATGCTCGATCCGCAGGATATTTCCGGTGGCCGGAGAGCGATTAAATTTGGACTGGTTCCGATCGATTTAGCGGTAGCGGAGCGAGAGTTGTCTAGCTAATTTTCGGCGAGTATCAGCCCGATACAAATCCCGGCGCGTTCCGCTCGTTTCCCGAGACTGGAACAGAACCGCGCCGATTTACTATCGACGCGGTGGGGCACACGTCGATCCTGCATCGACGTGCACTCGCTCGTGCATCTTACCCTCGGTGCGCCGACCACTTGCAGAGACACAGGGTCGCTTTTAACTTCCCGGACGTTCCCATTGATCTTGTTCGAGGCGAGACATATGTATTGACCCTGTTGCTCGTACGTCACGTTCGTCAGGATCAATCGCTGCCCGGAGCCACACTCCAATGGCATCCGACCGTCGGTGAAGACCTGGGCCCATCTGCTCGTGTACCACAAAACATCATTGTTCCCGGTTTCAATTCGATCTTTACAGTTTTCTACTAGCGTGCAACTGTATCCGGGACTTTTGCGAACGTGCTCACGGCCCACAATGGGCCGGATCAAAGAATTTAGGGACATTTGAAATGAGGTTTGAATTCAAAAATATTATAAAATAATCTCTTAGTTAGTTAGTTATTTATAGAAAGTCTTATGTAGTTGTTTAACTAGTTCCTTTCCTTCTTAAAACCATTGCATTAGGAAGTCCCAAAAGTTTCTTTCGGAATGTGTTCCTTTAACATTGATTCAAAAATATTAGGTTGTCCCAAAAGTTGGTTTTCGATTCATGAATATAATGTAAATTCTATTGGGTAAACTTTACTTTACTGGACTCAAAATTTGTGCCTTTCTCCTATAAATTAGTATGTATTTAGTATGTAATCCAGTAGATTTCTACCCGAAGTTTCGATCCTGTAGGATCCATGGTTCTGAAGTTATGCTTGCTTAAACTTGAGAATCTCTCAGTGTTTTTGATAGTAGAGGTAAGGCGCGTTGCCATATTGGTTTGTAGTCACGCAATACTACACGTTATCAGAATTAACGCGTGCTGCCATTTAGCTGTTCTGCTCGGTAAGCGGCGCACGATCGTCACTACAAACCAATATGGCGGCGCCCTTTCCTGTCAAAAACACCGAAAAATGCTCAACTTTAAGCAAGCGTAACGCCGGAACCATTGATCCTACAGGATCTAAATTTCGACAAGCAGGTTCTCCGGGTACAAATCTACTGGATTACATACCAAATACATCATAATTTATAAATTTTGCAAACTGTGGGCCGTGCGAAAATTCTAATAGGAGAAAAGAAACAGAGGGAACTAAAGGGTGCGTAATTCAACGTAAGTGATGAACGGGGGAAATTAAATGTAGGTGGACTACCGATTTTTATACGTGCATTGTGTGAGCCGGAGATGGGTGAAATACTCAATGCCTGGTTTATTGGAATATTCTGTCTTGCTCTTTTCAAAGTAAAGTTTTTATGATTTTAGTTAGAAACGATCTTTTCATTTTTAAATAAGTTTGAAGGAACTCTCGTACCACGCAAATACTCGTTCTTAAATGAAACGTGAATTTACTTTGCTGCAGGTACTACGGTTTCCTGCGTCACAAAGCCATTTTTTCCTTCAATTCACTTCTTTGCCAAGAAATATTCGAAACATGAGGTTGAAACATTCTAAAATATGTATCAGGTTTCGTAAAATGAAAATACGTTCTCTTCTGTAACAGCACTGTTTTATGCTTTGAAGTTATGCTTCGTATTTAAAATACTATTTTATTTAAATCTTGCAACCACAGCTTGAAATGGTCTATGGAACATATTTTCATGTTGAAATTTTACCCATCTCCGGTACGAGAAAAATGTCTGTTCGTTACAAAAAGAAATAAATGTTTTAATGAAATGTAATGGTTAGACTGCGAAGCGTTACACCAATTCGTATTTTCAGAGCCGAATTTAACCTTTCGTGGACGGTGCCCGAGTCTATTCTGACCCAGAGTATTAAAATCGTCATTTAATTATTCAATTTCTGATGATTCAGTTGAGTGATCAGCTCACACGTTAGAAACGATATAAAGACCAATGTACAGTGCGTCGCAAAAGTATTGGAACGCTCTAAAATGGAAAAGTTTCACGCTTAATAAGCATGAGTCCAATTACGAATTACAAAACAGTTTTATTTCTATAGTAACGTATAAGTATCATGATTACACTGTCCAACACCAAATTTGATTTCAATATACTGTTGGGTCCTTCTTGTATGTAGAGTTTTTTGCGCTGATTCCGAATCTGTCCTTAATTTTTTTCCTATACGCACAGTTTTCGAAAAACATGGCTTTGAAAAAAAAAACATATTTTTCAACTTTAAACAAATATATTGATGTTATTATAAAAGATATTGAATTCTTCTTTACAGCAAAATATTCTGTAGATTTTCCCGAATCCAGTGATATATAATATTAATACATTATGATTGTTTAAACATGTTTAAAGTCTGCTCTATTCCGCGAGCTTAAAATTATTGGAGCCATCGTTCTGCATTGCTTCCAGCATAACTTGTTTTTTTTTCATCTTACTTTTACAATGGGTTGATATATTAAACTAAAAAAAAAAAAAACAATTGATTTCGATCGGCGGATGAAATTAGAAAAATAGTTATAATTCGTAATACATGATTAGGTTAACCTAAAAATTGAAAGATGCGTCAAAACAAATGACAGATGTCACGAAACATTGATTTTGATCGAAGGCGTCGAAATTTCGCGCTACAACGTAACTTATAGCTGCATTGGCCAATAATTCCCGTTCAAATATTCACTTGCTACCATCATTATGGGACAGAGAGAATAATTCAAACAGCAAAAACAAGTGTCGAGGGTTAGGGCATTTCATATTACTGGTGTAACATTGGTTTTTCGAAGGATTCCATGAAATATGCATGCACGAAGGTTCGCAGTGTACTAATAGCATGCAAGTGTCGATCGTTCTCGGCTAACATAAGTCACCTGTATTCGGCCGGCGGCATTGCATCGGCGGTGCACTCGAACGATGCACCGGAAAAGAGCAGCGCCGTAGTCAGGCGATCGGGCCCGACCGAGCTGATTGTCGGCGGATCTGCATTGGAACGAGAGAGACGATCCTATTGATTGGGTTCCCGCGTGTATGCACACGCATCGTCCGTTTACATGTGCATTCATCGACGACGAACGCGCAATCGTTTCGCGGAGGGCTATGAATCGGAACGGTGTCAAGCGAATTAACTGTCGGGACTTGTCGGCCGATGAACAGGCGGCTGCTTTAACGTCTAATTAATCCGCGACAATGCCCTACGCGCTGTCTCGAGCCTTTCACGAGCCCTGCAGCGGCGCTCTCCACTCGATTTCTCCTCTCTCGCGATCGACGAGCATTCTAAAATTAGCCTCCCTTAGGTCAGTACACCTCCCGACGGTAATTACGCGACGGTTAATCAGCTTGCCGGATACACCGGCCGGGCTCGGAAACAATAAAATTATTTTCGTTACCGTCGCCGACGTAAATAAGTCTGTACCGTGCGTCCCAGCGTCACGGTGCAATTAAAAAGAACTGTGTCATCGTTACACGGCATGTCTTCCGGCAAACGCGAATTCTTTGCCTCGTTTCGCGATAATAAAATCGCTCGCACGTGTACCTCAGCCTCGGAGAATTTTTCCAAATTGAGAACGTGCTAGACAACACGAAGCCCCGTGAAATAATTATTAGGCTGCGGACTTTTATGCGAAATAAGAATTTTCTATGTCAGTCGTGAAGAACAGAAGACAGATAAAATATATTTCTACTTTTTTAACCCCTTGTCGTATCATTTTCTCTTTACAGTTACAGCGATTACAAATTATCCCCAGAAATGTCGTCGAAGAGAAAAGAAAATTTATATCTTTTCGATGGCTATACATTTATTTTAATACTTAGATATTGATTACAAACGAATCAAATTGTATTTCGTTTAAAAAGAAAGGCTTAACATTCATATTTATTAGTGGACAGCGGATCTTTATGCAAAATATAAATTTTCTACCTGAATTGCAACAAACCGGAGTCACATAGATATTTACCTTCTCAATGAATATGTTCAGAAGGTTGAAAATGATATAAAAATAAGGGCCCATAACTGTTATAACCAAAAAGAAAAAAAATCATCGAATAACAAGTATTTCATCGACTAAAATCCAGAAACCAAAAATATCACTTATTTTAGAATTTTCTACGCTAAAGATCATTAATAAAAAGCTGATTATTATTAAAATTTAAGATAATCTACACAAAATAATATAAAGAAAAAAATTCGAAGAACAAAATGATTAAAAAATATTGATTTTTATACTTTTTGGTTACAAATAACAGTTATTAGTGTTCAAAAAATTTGGTCGTCCTCGATAACTGTTATCGATGAAGAAAAATTGCTCATAACTCATAACAGTTATTGTTGAGAGACATTCATTTCGATCACTTATAACAGTTATCAATCAGAGATATTTATTTCGTTCGCTCATAACAGTTATTGATAAAGAAAATTTGTAATAATTATTATAAAATAGTACAACTTTCAAATGGTAGACAATCAATTATTTCATAAATTTTGTATTCGTAAAATTAATCGCTACAATCAAAATTTAATGTGACAAACAGATTTTGTGTTGTTCTTATGGTCTGTTGAATCATCTTGTACGAAACCTTCTTAATGAATTTCACAGGCTTGCTCCATCCGAAAAAAGATTAAATTAAATAAGGAATCTGAATGAATTTTTTTCATTCAAAACAAATTCGATCGTCGATAACTGTTATGAGTGATCGATATAAATTTCTCTCTTCGATAACTGTTATGACTGATCGAAATGAATTTCTTTCATCGATAACTGTTATGAGTAGACTGCAGATCTTCATGCAAAATTAAAAGTTTTCGTGTCGATTCCAAGAAACAGAAGCTAAATAATAATATCCTACTTGTTTCAATTATTTTATTAAACTGAAACTAATACGATACGTTTTTAAATTTTTTAAATATGTCCACTGTTTTAAATTGTATGCAATAAATGCATAAAATCCGCAGTCTAGCTATGAGCGATCGAAATGAACTTCTCTCATCGATAACTGCTTTGAGCAGTCTAAACGGTTTTTCTTCATCGTTAACAGTTATCGAGGAGGACCCAATTTTTTGAAGACTAATAACTGTTATTTGTAACCAAAAAGTATAAAAATCGATATTTTTTAATTATTTTGTTCTTAGAATTTTTTTCTTTATATTTTGTGTAGGTTATCTTAAATTTCAATAATAATCAGCTTTTTATTAATGATATTTATCGTAGAAAATTGTAGAATAACTGTTATTTTTGGTCCCTGATAAAAATATTTTTAAATTCGTCTAATGATTTTCATGTTTAAAAATTACACGTACTCATTTTTGTCATAAATGCATGAAACCCGCTGTCTATTAATTAGGATTTGTTTAAAATCTTCACGACGAGCGTGATTCGTTAAAATACGGCGAGGGGTTAATAATTTTGATATGTTGAAATATTAAATTCTTCCAATAGCTTCTGTCCTGTATTGTCATTTTCGTCATAAATGCACAAAATTCGCAGTCCACTAGCGATACTATAAATTCAGCAAATCTAGATTTTCCAGGTAAAATGTTCCCACTAAAATTTTCGTGTTCGACTGAATTGATTTCGCGAATTTATTCGACGCAGACCCGCAATTTTTGTAGTGAAAAGTTTCACCGCGACCTCTTGCTGCTGCACTATTCAACGCGATAATATTTGCAGTGATTTATTAAACACAACGTTCCCGGCAATGAAGTATAACACAGTTTGTCCCAGCTTTTATAACTGAAAATCACAAATGAGTATAAAATCCATTTAGCCGTATTTGAAAAATTTTGAATTTCATCTCGGCGAAAATGAAATTCTCCGCGAAACATTTTTATTCTATTGCTTTGACGTATTTTCCCGCGGTCTTGTCTGTGGATGACAGACGGAATTGTGGATTTTTTAATGAGGAATTCCACGGTATAAGCAAATCCCGAGGAAACACATTAATCTGCCAGTGCGAGGGTAGAATTTTCGACGGAAGAATTTTGCACGGTTAAGTCCGGAGGACGCTTCCTTATTCTATATTTTTTTTATTGAATATGCAGCTTCTTACGCTGATAATAAAATTACCTTTTAATTGCACGAATCTCTGGCAAATAATGGAGGAATTTGTTCAAGCTGTCGAAACGGTGCACGATTACATAAAATGTTTCATTGCTGGTTAATTTGGCAAATTTTTTCCACGGATAATTGCTGCATGAAAAATTCCTATTTACAACGGAAATACGAATACAACTTTCAGCTTCGTATTTTTCAGTTTCTTAAAAATAAATATGTTACAAAATCGCAGAATTATTCGCTGATTTAGAAATCACTTTTTCAAAATTTATCTACGTTGCAAAACGTAGTCACTTAAACAATCTTTTTATAAACAACGATCTCAGTTAAAATAGCTAGGTCACTTTACCGTAGTCAACTCGTCCTTTCATGACTGACACTGTAATATTACCTACGTACATATATTAACAATTAACTAATTTCTAGTTGTTTTAGGCTTTTGAGAAACCTTGAAGCTTGTAATACAGGGTATCTCGTAACTGGTGGTACAACCGAGCGGGGGGTGATACTACATGAAAAAATAAGTCGAAAATATACAGAATAAAATTTTTTCATGGGAGGCTTTGTTTTCGAGAAAATCGACTTTGAATTTTCGCCGGGTACGTGCTTTAATACAATATATGCAGAAAGTAGAATTGGTTGAACATGGTCAGACGCATCAGACGATTCCCATGTAATAGCACGTGTACTCGCTGCATTTTCAAACTCGATTCTCTCGAAAACGAGTTGCCAAACGAAAAAATGTTATTCCTGTCTTTTGACTTATTTTTTCATGTAGTATCGCCCCCTGCTCGGTTGTACCTCCAGTTACGAGACACCCTGCATAATAATCTACAAGTGACATTTTAGTTAGTCAAATGTTTAACCGTTTTGCAATGAAGAGAGAAATTTGCTGGAAAATTCTGAGGAGTTTGGATTTTTCCAAATCATGCAATAATCACCGGTCGATATTGTGTTGAGACATTGAAAATAAGCGAAAATCCGAAGCAGAAAAATGACCCGGTGCACCGCGATCGCTGAGACGCCCTGTATCCCCGGAGAGCGGTTTCTTTTGACCGCAGATCAATCGTGTGCCTCTTACTTAATAGACCGTTTTTATCCGTAAAAGGGTAGTGCTCGGGGATATTTTCAGTGTGCGTTGTAGGGCGGAAAAGGAGGCCGGGGCACACTTACAGTTGACGGAGACTTTAACGGAAACGGGGCTGCTTTCGCCTTCGGTGTTGGCTGCCTCGCAGATGTATTCAGCCGCGTGGATCCTGTAGATCGGTGAAAAGAGGAGAGTCTCCCCTATCCCGGCTATCTCTGTCACCCCTGTGCTCTTCGATCTCCTCCAAAGGATCGAGGCTCGGGGATTCGCGTCGGCCAAACAGCGGATCTCCAGCTGATCTCGGCCCTCCTCCAGCTGACCTGACGGCACGCCGACTAGTCTCGTTTCTGGCGCATCTGAAAAACATCAGCAGTGTCAGAGGATATCCACAACCCGGGGACTTCTGGCCAGAAGTCAATTTTCGAAGTCGAACATTTTGAAAAACTTTCTTGGCTATGAAGTAACAATACTTCAAACCTTCAAAGTCCAGAATATTATCCACTTCAGATAATTGTGTAACCGAGGGTAACGTTCTAAAGACAAAATTCTGAAATTCGAAGTGAAGTTAATTGTTCTAACAACTCATTATAGAGCATTACGTTAAGTTATGTCACAATTTTTTAGGCACTTCCGGTAATGCAATTAAAAAATGTTTTTTAAACAAAAGTTTATCGGTACCTGGTGAGCTACATGTTCGCGTATTCTTAAATCTGAAAAAATGCTTTTTATCTGCAAAAGTAAAATTCTGTTGTTACGCTTAATCCAGCCCTGGCCTCCGACGAAAAAACGTAGAATTTGGATCTTGGTTTGTGTTCGGGCCCCCGAACATTTGCCCAAGTTGCCCATAGAGTAACGCGCCACTGCCAATGTACATATGTACTTACATATAAATAGAGTTTTACATGTAAATAACATATCCAAAAATCATCGAAATCGGAGAGGAAGCAGATGTTCTACAATTAGACCAATTATCCAGCGATCCATTTCCTTTTTTCTTAGCGGGATGGGGAGGGGCGGGGAGACTCGGACCCTGGCCCCACTCCCCAGGGTGCGCCACTGATCGAATGTACTGTTCCTTAAACGTCATGATGTAAAGTGCAAAGTATTGTTTTTTGAGGTTATGTACCAGTTAGCGTAAATTTATGTACATAATGCATTTGCTAGGGTAAGTTTGATGCTTTAAAACACCAAAGCGGCGGGAGAAAACTTTAATTTACAACAATATATACAATATACCTAAAAGCCACCGAACTCATTTGTATACCAAATACTTTCTGTTCTATAACTTTATACTTCTTCGTCTTCTCACGCTTCCCTATCTTAGATTCCTTCGAGACTCATCTGGTCTCACCAGTCTTAAGTTTATACAGTGTCTTTTTAAATTTGACCACGGAAAACGAGTTTCCAGACCATATGTTGTGCATAGTATCGAATCCGCCATTTTGAATTTTGAATTTGTGATGTCAGATTTGGTATCAGTGACCTCAAAAATGACATTTTGACTTTTGGCCAGGCAAACCGCGTTCTCCGACCACTGTACAGCGTTGTTTATGGCTCTTTGTAGTCAACAACAATTTGAGGAAGCCTCATATTGATTGGGTGAATGATGATTTCGTTGCTAAAGCGTTCTTTATGGCTGTTATTAGCCAAAAACTATTTTCTTAACTGTCACAATTTAGTGGCTGAATCACGATCCGGATGCAACAGCATTATTTATAGATGACTCTTTGTATTCATTCTGTGTTGTATGTTTGTTTCATTAATTGGAAATTAACTCGATACAGTGGATGCTCGACACCACCCATTCATATTTAATAACAATCTATTTGTGTATAAACTGGAATGATGTTCTATCTCGATATAATTAATAGGCAGTTCGCCACGATTTTAGAGTGAACCTAACCACCCAAAATAGTAGAAAAATCTACATCGTTCAGTTTGCAACAGCAACAATTTGCTGATGTGGACCGTGTTAATATGGTTTTCGAGTACACAAGTGATTTGCATGGCTAAATATTTACCGAGCAATACATGGTTCCGTTCTGTCTGCCATTATGTGCGTATTACTCAAACGTCGACGATGCTCGTGCCGTGCTCGTAGACGGAATTACAGATCGCGTACATCAAAAACGAACATTCACTGGAAAAAAGCTACTGCCTAAATATACAGGGTAGGGCAATAACTATGTTCACCTTGAATATCTCCGTTATTTGTAATAATATGAAAAAATGTTATGACACAAACATTTTCTGCATGGGTGAAGGCGTAGAGCAGATTTCAAGGTCACCTTGATTCTTTAAAATAGAATGTCATTTTTTATACCATACATCGATAGACTATCAAATTCTGAGTATAAAAATGTTAACCTTCATACGTTCTAACCATAATAGTTAACGAGATATTATCCAAAGATGAACGAAAATTATGTCGATAATATCTCGTCAACTATTAGATTTGGGACGTATGGAGATCAATACATTTTCACTCAGAATCCGATAGTCTATCGATTCATGATATAGAAAGTAGGTGTTTCCGTTTAAAAAAATCAGGGTGACCTCGAAATCTCCTCTATGCCTCCATCCACGCAGAACATGTTTGTGTTGTAATACGCCCCCCTCTATACCGTGTACACAAATGACTGCAATATTCAAAGTGGACATAGTTATTGCCCCACCCTGTAGAACCGTAAAAACCACTTTCGCGAAACCGCAACCCAAGGAACCGCACTTCCGGCATTCCGCGATCACAGTGCATTTTCGCAACAGTGTTCACGGCTCGATTCGATTCGGTCGCTAGAGGGATCCGCAAGTTTTCAATTACGTTCGCAGTCAACGACCCCGCCACTGGTCTAAGCTAGAGAAATTAATTTTCTCGGTGCTGGAAAAAAGCTTGCTGGTATCCCGAAGGGGTGGGGGGAGGGAGGTCGAGGCTGGACGTCGCGCGGCAATGGTGTTCGACAAACGAGAAGGGAGATTAAATCGGAATCGCGGGCCGGGAATTGCTATCACGGTTTTAATCATAGCGCGGGGGCGGTTTCGCAGCACGCGGAACACTGCGAAAAATAAACACTCGCCGCCGCGCCGGAAGAGTAAACGCGTCGGCGGTAGCCCCCGGAGTAGCAAGTTTTCAGATTAAATCCTTCGTTAATGAGCGCGTAATTAAAAGTGGATCCGAGAGGGCGCGAGAGGGAGAGGGAGAGAGAGAGAGAGAGAGAGAGAGTGTCTCGTCGATCGTTTCCGCGAGAGAGCCTAGAGATTCGATCGATTTTCGTGTCGTGAGCCTCGGACAGAGCGCCGGTTTGCGTCGCGGATAGAGAGAGAGAGAGAGAGAGAGAGAGAGAAAAAGAGAAAAACTGGGTAGCACGATCGGGAAACCGATAATGGAATGGAAAACAATGGAGCACGCGCGCGCGCGCGCAGCTAAGCGAGCGACGCGTTCGCAAGCGGCTCCGCTCCGGCCTCGAAATAATGAATCAGAGTCTGCCGGTCTCCGTAGTGGCGGCGTTTCGTTATTCCTTGTCAGAAATAATTAGTTAGCCGCGCGGCCCGCGAAAAATTCAATTACACCTGCGCTCCGTTAATCCCCGGGCCGTTCCACGAAGGGCGCACACCCGATTCCACTCCGCCAGCTAATCGGTCCTGGGTCCGCGGAAAAATCGTTCCGCCTCCGACTTTTTGTCCCCTCTGGGAATAATTAATCGACGAATCGAAAGCCGGAAAGATCGATTAATCGGCCGACCCGGCGAAAGATGTTAATTGGCCCCGCGGACTCGCTACACGCTTCGTCCACAAATCCGCGAGATCGCGGACCCGATCGAATGCCACTCGAATTGACCCATTTGTTTTTAACAGAGGAAAAACGCGTTTGATTAATGCGACGTTGACGAATGCCTGCCACCAACAGCTCCATCGGGATTTTTTTTTTCTTTGGATTCTTCGATTTTCACGTTTTCGAGGAACCTGCCGGAGGTAAACAACGTGCCGGTTCTTGTTTACTGGCTCGTTGGACGGGTTGTTGAGCCGGAGCGTAACTTGGTTCATTGAAGTCTGTTCTGTCGATTAACGGTGAAACGCAAGTTTCTCGTGAAGGCTAGTGTTCTTTAACACTGAACTTACAAATGACCCATTTTAGTAAAGGTGTTTTCATGGGAATTTATTGAATATATTTTTGACTCCAGTATACAGGGTGAGTCACCTAACGTTATCACCTCAAATATCGTTGTTGTTTTCGAAGATGCATTAAATGTCTTGGGGGCAAAGTTGTTTTTATGTAATTTTTTTTTAGAGATGTCAAGGTCACCTTCATTTTTTAAAATGGAACACCCCTTTTTAAGCATCTACAATGATAGTCGCTTTCATTACGAATTCGGTGACTATAATTACTCAAGGTCATTCCAGGTCACCCTGTATACATACAGGGTGAGTAACCCAACACAAGCCACCTGAATAACAGTACATTTTTTTGAGATAGGAAGAAATGCTTCAATGCTTTGTTTGGTTTCTGGGGTCCCATTACGTCAAAAGAAGCTTTCACTTAAAAAATCGCGATCGAAGCATAAGAGGACTTTCGAGGACTTTAAGTGTAATATTTTTCGTTGAAGAGAACGGGTCGCGGCGCGGCGGCGTGACCTCGCTCTTTGGTTCCCCGAAAGCAATTTGCATAGTTAAATGGTCGTGTCGACGGATCGCTCGGCCGTCTCGAAAAGTTTCCGCGAGAAGTTTCCGCTGCCCGATGATAGTTCCAGTCTCGTTTTCGGACAAAGCCCTCGCGATTTGCCGCGGCCGGGCACGGAAAACAATTTACCGTGTTAATACGCAATTACTCCCATCCCATTGAACCATCACCCCTTCACCCTCCGCTACCCTCTTGCAGCCCCTCGTCACCCTCCGGCTCTTCCCGTTGATTTAAACCAATGAAACAGCGTCCCGACCGCCGAGAAATGTCACAAATGACGGTTAATTAATGTTGGAGCACAGATCCAAATTGTATTAATTAATAATTTCTGCCTCCGACCTATTTCCCCGGGGTCAAAAATAACAAGCTCCCATTCAGACTTGGAAATGCGATTACGCAACTCGCAAAGAGAACCGGTAGCTGCGGATAGCCTCCTCCGCGCGTCTCTCTCTCCCTCTCGCTCTCTCTCTCTCTCTCTCTCTCTCTCTCTCTCTCTGTCTTTCCGGTTTGCCCGTGACTCTCCCCGACTAATTTGCCTCCGCGATTAATTGTTTCTTTTGTCCTCGAATTAACAAACGTTTAAGCGCCCGGGTCGTTGAACGCTTGGCGCCGGGCTGCTTCTTAGTCTTCAGTTGAACTTCGAGGTTCAAGGAGATTAATCAATCTCTTGATGATGCCCTTCGAAGGGAAATCTTCAAACGCGACTTCTTAAGCGACCTGGCCTTAAGCTAATTTCGATTTCTTTCCGACTTACTTTCTATAGAACGTGTCTTTCAACCGGGAAGAAAGCATGCAGCGGCAAGTTCACTTCCGTTTAACAACTTTTCCTTAGAGTTGCCTGGATAACTAGTTCCATACTTGCTCCAACGAGCTTTTGTGTTCTTGTGAGGAACGCATTTTTAGAACGAAATGTTGTTGCAGAACGTGTTAAATTGGAAAACTTGAGCCTTATTTGTATTGGGTTGGAAAGAAAGTTCGTAGCGTTTTCAAATTAAGAATCGAAGATAAAATTAAGATATTTATTCATATGTTTATTCAATAACACCACAGAAGTTACCTCGAAAATGGCAAAAAATAATAAAACAGAATGGGAAATATGTTATTGAATAATTCTGTGAATTTCTGAAATTTAATTCTGAACTTTCCTTCCAAACCAATACATTCTGCTGGTTATATGTGTAAGACGGCTTTTGTTAATTATTTATGTTTCGGTGATTGTAAATAGGTATTTGTCGAACCATAGTTCCCCGAATATATTGACGTTGCGATTTTGTACTAATAAAACACTGGTATTAAATATTAAACGTTCTCTCCGTTATTCATGATTCGCTGTCACACACACTTTGCTCTTCTATGGGGGGTTACTATTAATAATATACTAATTTTATGTGTGCTTTCAATAAATGTATATACTATTATATTCGATTATAACATGTATAACAGGTTGATACAATAATAAACTGCAACAAAAAGGGGCCAGGTAGTAATACCTTTTATTCCTTAATAACGTTTATAAGGTGCAACTAATATATTGATGTTCCTAAGAATTTTAAAATCTGTCCACTGTTTTAAACTGCAACTATGTATAAAAAATCCGCAGAGCCTAGTAATAACATTTTAATTCTTCCTTGAAGGTACTACCTTCTGGTTTCAGATAAACGAGCCCGTAACAATTTTAGAACAAGATGCCGTGCACATTACGTAAGCAATCGTTTTCCGAATATGTTATTCTCAAAAGCCCATGTATGTATGTATGCAGATCTACCCAACAAAGAGACTCCAAGCGTTGAAAGATTCTGTCACGGACCACCGGTTCCCCAAAGCCGATGAATAAACAAATCGTAAAAATTCCTGCAGTTGTAGCAACCGACCGACTTGACAGGTTTGAAGCCGCGGGGCATCGCGAGAGCCGTTGTCCGAAACAGACGTGTGGAATCCGTTTAATCCGAGCTGGGAAAATATCGTCGAACGTGAGAAGGTTTCATCGAGGGACTGGAGGCGAGCAGCGTCCGTGAGGAACCGACTCTGAAAAACCTCGGCCCCGAAATCAGTTTCTTTGAGCGGCCGTGTTCCGCGAGTGCGAAGGCGGAAAGCGTAGTCGAAGAGAGAAAGAGTCCAAGCTGGACTTCGCTCTGCGAGAGAAAGGTGAAAGATGAAAAAGTCGGCTGTCGGTGGCGGGATACTCACGAATCGAATCGCCGCGCCGTTTCTATGGACGGCGTGCAGGTAGCTGGCGCAGCTGTTCATTTCACGTAACAATGATTCCGAAATACGCGCGAACGAACACTCGCTGACCCATTCACAATTTCAGCTACATTCTCTCTCTGTTCCCGTTTCCTCGCTGTTTCTACCGCGTCTTCTCCGTCCACACCGTTCTTCCTCCTCCTCCTCCTCCTCCTCTTCTCCATTCCCCTCTATTACCCTTTTGCGCCCGTATTTGTCGGCATTTTATAGAGGATCGCATACAGGTGTGAGTGCATCTCCACGATGATGCATCTCCGCAGCCGGACTCGCTTGTCCATATTCGTGTGGTCGCTCGGCGTGTTTCTCCGCGGAAAAGCCTCCGCTACTGTTCCAAACAGGCCCACTTTCACGTTGCATCCCCTTTTGATAGCTCCGCCGAACTCGGTTTATGCTGGCGGAAACGAACGACAACGACCGGTACTGATACTGTAGATCATCTTCGTTAGGGACTCGATACTGACTTTGTTGGACGATGTAGACAGGTTTGTCGAATCGAGTTGAGACAAGAACAGGCGTGCAGCTAGCCTGCGGCCAATCCTCCCAGGTGTTAATGCGGACAGCGGGCACCGGGGGAACATTGTCACAGGCCAACAGACAGTACAAGAGCCAAGAACATGAGTGGAAGAGAGCCCGAGCCGAGCCCGAGAGAAATGCGGGTAGCGGGGCCTCGGACCTCAACGGCTCGGGCACTCGGATGAGTAGAGGAGCGGACCATCGACCGTCCTGGGTGTGGTTTAGGTTTTAGTGGGTATGCCGACTCCGTCCATCTGAGTGGTGAGCCCCACACTACCCCATTATGGGGTGTACGTAAGAGTATTTCCCCCACACCCTTAAAAAAAGAAAAAAAGGCCAACAGACAGTATACGGAAAAGGATAAGCCCAATGAGGACGTAGGAGATCCGATAAGATGAGTCGCCCCCACCATCACGGTAGTGGGATGGTTTCAAAAGAGAGCACAGTAAGTCCTGGGCACGTGGGGGTCAGTAGTGCCAAGAACAGGCTCGTGGCAGTGTTGCCAGGTCGAGAAGATCGAGGGGAATACAAGTGCCCCCTCTTTGATGACCAGACCAGTCTACGGCACGGGCACCGTGCACTGATACATCAGTAGCACCGTGGTCTACGGCTTAGTGGGGGACGTTGGAGTGTGCGCATGGTGCTGGAATGGGATAGGTGCCTCTTTTGGTGCCTCTCTGGCGACACTGGCTCATGGTAGTGGGCTGGAGGATGATACACTAACGCTGAATGCGGAAAGCGGGCCAGCGGAGGTGTGATGGCTCCGGCGCGGCGGAGGAAAGGAGCGAGAAGGGTCTGTCAAAAGGCCCTAGGCGGTGGGGTTTTAGTTGGTATGGGTAGGGATATAAGTCCCGTCCCCCAATTTCCATCTGAGGGGGAGCCAAGCCCCACCCTACCCGCCGAACTTCATCTTAGGGGGCGTGCATAACAGCATTTCCCCATCGCTCCGAAAAAAAGGCCAACGGATAGTAGAGTGGCGGTCCATTGACCGTCTCGGGTGTTAGATTTTTTTAGTGGGTATGGATACGCCGCGCCGTGCATCAGCGACCTGAGTCCCACACTACCCCCTTCTGGGGTGTGCGTAACGCAATTTTTCATACACCCTTAACAAAAAAAAAAGGTTTGTAGAATCGAACGTAAAACACGGTGGTTCGTTCTTCAGGTTATCGGTCCGAGAGAACGGTGATCATGTAACGGGATGGTCCGTCCATTGATTGGCCACTCTTCCGGCGGCCTTTCGGAAAATTTATCGGCGGCACCCGTCCCCGTGCACGATAATGAATTTGTTTCGATCAACGTTGCGCTCGTTTCCCCGTAATTTACTGGCACCGATGCTGATCGAATATTCATGAAGCATTGTCCGAAAACGAATACCAGCCTGCAGAATTTATTGAAAAGTCCAAGAGAGAGACTGACGCGATTTATGCGCAACGGGCACGTAGTTTTGCGAATGCACCAGAGTCGAGTTGCGGGGGGGTACAGAGAGGGTGGGACGGGGGTGTTTCGCCGCAGTCTTCGGTAAACTTCAAAAACGGTCGCCCCCGGTAATAACGTTGTAGTTCGTGAGCCGCGTGAAACAGCCCAGCTTGAATACGAAATTTTTTTTTCCCCCCAGGTCGATCGATATTCCACCCCCGCGTTTCGTTCCGTTCCGTTCGGTTTCGTTTCGTTCGGTTCGGTTCGGTTCGATTCGCGTCCAGCCCCGTTCTGGTATTGCTCGTCGATAATCGAATCCGGCCGAAATCACAGCAAAACACGCCGACCCCCGTGTCACCCGCATTAATTTAATATCCACCGAGCAATTGATCCGGCTTCCAGTTATTACTGTTTCGGTCGTTCGCGAACTGCATCCCGCTGCTCTCTTTCGCGCGTAAATATTCCGCGCGCACGCGACCCGATAGAAGAATTATTCGCTAATAAACTCGACTGCCGCGCCGCGCCGGTCCCCGGCAAAATTACAGATTCAACCGATTTACGTAAACGCTAACGAATTTCGCGAAATGGGCTCTCTGAAAGAGGTCTTAGGCTATAGACTCTCCCGCGCAGACCGTGAACCGTTAGTTCGGTCTAGAACCAATTATGGTTTTAGAAGCCTGTTCGTTAATGCACCCGATCGCTGCAGTGTGCGTGGAAATATATTTAGCGGTAATCCGGTTCGAGACCCACAATGTACATACACAGAGAACTTACCGACCTGCGCCGCCGCTCGCGATTTACTCGGGGATTTGTTGGTCGGTTCAGAACATGTGAAAGTAGGGGAGAAAGTAGGCGTTCAGTTTTCTTCTTCTTTTGTTTCAAAACGCATCTGTTTAATCCTGGATCATCACACTTATTTTTCGAGACACGTACAAGTGCCTTCTCACTTTACTGTCGGCCAACGCCGCAGGGCGGCGACGTTTGGTCTCGGCTCGAGTATATCGGTGTGAACCACTACCAATCCAATTACAAAACTTCTTTATTTTTCATGGGATTTCATTTTTTTTATGGGATTTTGAACAACATATTTCTGGCATTTTTCTGATTAAAGTGACACCAAACAAGATACGGT
>CM052313.1:18810763-18823082 GCA_028455605.1 Lasioglossum malachurum | reverse complement strand
TGTTCTTGTCTTTGAACGTCCTACATATCTAAAATCAATAAAAATGGTGTTCTACAAATTATAATACTGAATATACTTCTTTCTAAATTAGACCAGTGAGTACTCCGTCTGTGAAAAATTATAATATCAATCATTTCTCGTTGCGAATAAAAATGAAGAAAGTCAGCCTTGCAGTTGACTTCGGTTGCACAGCAGTAAACAAAGCGCAGAGGTTTCCACCGCGGCCCCAGCTCGGAGCATATCGTTATCATATTTTATCGGAACTCGTCAGTCGGCGGATGCACTTTAGCATCAATTTTCATGCGGAAAATGCACCTGGTCGGTCACATAAATTACTCAAAGCGATTCCGGTTCGGACAATCGTCTCGAACAAAATAAGGTTGTCCGGGACTGGGAGATGTTCCCGATATCGAGCGAAGAAAGAACGGGCCGCCACGTGGGTAAATGGAAGCATCTTTTTCCCAGTGCGGGGCCGTTGTACCCGTGCAAACGGCCTTGCACCGCGATTTTAATCTCACTCTCGGTCTCGGGTTGCACAGCGACGGTGCAAGGCGCGTTGCAATTCAAACAAATTCGATGCGCTCGGGCAACCGTGCGATCGAACTCCAACCGATATCACGGAATTACTTGGTCCCGGGGAAAAATTGTTTCCAGCATCGGGAATCTCGTTAGGAAAGTTGAGGAAACGCGAGGAGGAAAGTTTTCGACGGCGGAATGGTTCGTTCGGCACGCTCGCCACTGCTAGTTATTCTTAAACATTAATCCGAGAAACCCAGGCCCGTTAGTATCGGAGGATAGTTAATAAGGGGTCATTCCATGCCAAATCGATTACTTTTTGCAGGCACCATCGTCGATTTTGTTCGAAATGAAATATGTTGTAGTCTATGTGGAATTAGGGGGGGTTTAAGTTATCATTTTGCCAGTTTAGAATTTTTTTACGAAATGACAAGCCTTCGAAATTGGCATTTTTTTATCATTTTGGCGGAAACGGGCCTCACTTAGGAATTTTTATCTCAGGATCTGTTTGCCCGATTGAGCAACATTTTTTTTTGTTTTATTCGGGAAGGATTGGGCTATTATAAAATAATTTTTTCAACCTCGATAATCAACATTATAATGTCGAAAAATTTAAACGAATTCTTTTTTTATGGTTCTTTCGATGAGGGGCCAGAGTGATTTTAATTTTGAAAAAATATGGTTATATTCCTTGAAGGTTCCCCTTTAAAATACGCCCTTGAAAAGGATGATAATTTGAAAATTGGCGTCACAATGAGCTGGTAAAGGACGCCGTGTACCCCCGTTTCAGGTAGAGGCGAGTCGAGCGCACAGCTATTATGGTCCGCTGGTCTCGAGAAAATACCAACAGACTTTATACGACTAAATAACCCTATTTATACCTCGAGAACAATATTAGTAACCACTCTTGGCCAACGACACCTTTATATGATGCCTGCAAAACGTGATCGATTTGGCACGGAATGACCCAAAGACTTCTAATAAACGGACGCTTTGCGATAACCCTAAATCCCGACCCTTCGGAGCAGCGATCGATGTCTATCAACATCGGTCTACGCAAAATTAGCTCACGGAATTAATTCCGCTCGATCTTAATCCGTTGTTCAGCCAGCCGCCAGTGGACCGTTCCCCCGTTAAAATGCCAAACCCGTGGAAAAACATTTGCTTTCGATATCGGCCGTGGACACTCTGTCGCTCGATTACTCGATTACCCAGCACGAACTGCGATTCTCGAGCCTCTATGCCGCTTGACTATACATATGTGGGTCGCGAATGCTTCCGGCGTCGACCACTTTTATAGTGATTGTTACGAGCCGAGGGCTGGCGGATAAGACGTGGCCGACGTTTGTTCGTGTGAACGGGATTTGCGTGATCTAGCCGGTGCCTGGGCTGCTCTTTACTTTACCGGACTCAAAATTTGTGCCTTTCTCTTATAAATTATGATGCATTCGGTATGTAATCCTGTAGATTTATACCCGGAGAATCTGCGGATCAAAGTTTCGACCCTGTAGGATCAATGGTTCAGGAGTTATGCTTGCTTAAAGTTGTGCATTTTTCAGTGTTTTTGACAGGTAAGGGCGCCGCATAGAGGTTTGTAGTGTCGCGCGCCGCGCCGCTTACCGAGCAGAGCCAATTGGTGACGTTTAGAGCTTCGCAGTGCGAATAGGTGAAAGTTTACGATTGTAATTTTTCTATAAAAAAAATTTTCGATTTGTTCAAAATATTACTGTGTCCTAACCCCTTAATGTGTAGAAGAGTAAGCGTGTACCTAACGTGCCTAAGCACCGTCAATTGTACCATACAGCAGTCGGAAATTTCCGTTTCCTAAAGTTTAATACAGGAAATTCGATGTTACCTATATTCATGCTCAATTTCGTAACTCTTGATTACGAAAATGTAAATTCGCTTGGGATTCCCTAGTTTAATTTCTTAAGAACGAATGCTGCCACGTTGGCGATGGCTTTTGTATTTAAGTTTGAGCATTGCGAATAAATAATTAATTCATTGAAATTGTCTGCAAGTTCTGCACTCCTACAGTAATGCGTTCAAGACAAAGGGATTTGGTGATGTGAAAAGCTGAATTTTTATGTTCATGTCACTTTTTTTAGAGATATCAAGGTCACCTTCATTTTTGTAAAGGGAACCACCCTTTTCTAAACATCTATAATGATAGCACCTTTCATTAAGCGTTCGGTGACTATAATCATTCAAGGTCATTAAAGACACGGACAGAGAAAACGTATATATATGGAATTTAAAGGTCCATCAATGTTATTGGATGTTTTCAAACATCCTCTAGCCATTTAGTATGTGCTATATCTTATTCAATGCAAAATAATAATAATGATAATGTTCAATAATAGAAGCTTGCCAAGAAGAAGTGTTTCGCTGAGGGTACCTTTCTTCATAAGGCAATCGGTCCTGCACTGCATTTTGTCCACATTCACAGTGAGCGACTATCAATTGTTGTTGTTTAAAAAAGGGTGGTCCCATTTAGGAAAATGAAGATGACCTTGATATCTCCAAGAAATTACATGAAAACAAAAATTCAACTTTCTCCTCAAGGTATTTAATGTATGATTTGGAAACATTGAAAACAACGAGGATATTCGAGGTGCAAAATGCAGCAAAATTGTTTCATTCCGTACAGATCCTGTCCCTTTATTCCTCATCGATGATCTGGAATGATGGGTTTGAGAAGATTGTGAAAAGATTGTGTACTTACATCTCACGTCGAACCTCACTTCGGTGCTGGAGGACATGGTCGGGTTGGCGTACGCCGGATGAATGGCGACACACCTAATCGGTTGGCCGTAGCGCGACCGCTCCGCCATAATCTCGCAGATGCTGTACGTGGCCCAAGTGCGGGGATTATCAATCTCCGTCGAGTTTACCTGGGGCCTGAGAGTCCTCACTTCGGTCTCGCCCACGTACCTGCGCGCATTTCCACCGAAAATTTGCATTTCCAATGGTCGTTCTGTAACAACTCTGCGCGGAGTGAAATCCCACGGACACCGACGACCCCTCGTCGCTCTCATCCCCTACCGCTCTAGACCTTCTTCTTCGACTTGCTACACTCCGTCCCCCTTTCGCCTCTCTCTCTGTCTAAACTATCACCAACCCCCTCGATACCACTGTTTTCCTTTCTCACTCTACCTCCTCCCTCTCTTTCTCTCTCCCTGTACTCTCTATCGTCCCAGTTCCATCTCCGTCCCCATGTTTTCCTTCCTCGCTTCGTCTTCGCGAGCGAAACCAAAGATTGAAGCGGGTAATCGCCCCGAGGGTTTGCCTCTCCACTCGGGAATCCCGAAGTGTCTCGAGTTCTAAAGCGGAGATTTCGCTGCTCCGCGGGGATGTGGTCCCAGTCGCGAGGGAATTACGATTTTCTAGCTCGAGTGCCGCCAAGAGCAGGATTTCGGGCCACGATCTTGTCCGAAAGCTTCCCAGACCGGTAACTTCTGTTTCCAAACGCCGATACGTTCTCGTAGAACGCCCCCCCTTCACCGTCTACCCGACGCGGCCTGGGTGGGGTCAGCACGCGCTGTTTGCCCCCCACTGCGCCCTGCGGCCACGCTCTGGGTCAAATCATCAAAACACCAGACTAATACCATGTAAATAAACACCGGAAACGAAAAGGATTAAATCGTTGAAAGTAAAACATACATGTATACATTCAAATTAATGGATTGCTGCTTTTTACTTTACCGGACTCAAAAGTTTTGTCTTTCTTCTAGAAATTATTATGTATTTGGTATGTAATCCAGTAGATTTGTACCCGGAGGACCTGCAGATCGAAGTTTCGATCCTGTAGGATCAATGGTTCAGGAGTTATGGTCGCTCAAAGTTGAGCAATTTGCAGTGTTTTTGACAGGTAAGGGCGCCGCCATCGAGGTTTGTAGTGACGATCGCGCGCCGCTTACCGAGCAGAACCGCTAGATGGCAGCACGGGTACATAGTAATATCGCTAACATAGAGAAAATAAATATCTCAGAAAACGCGTTTGAGAAGAAATATCGTGGAAAATATTTACAAGAAGTGATAGATTCCTCAAAACCTATTTTACCTCTCCGGGTAAAAATCTACTGGATTACGCTCAAAATACATAATAATGTATAGGAGAAACGAAAGTAAACAAACGCGGATTTATGTGACAATCTAATACTGCATAATATACGTTTAAAATTTATAGCAATGAATGCCGCAGTCACCTAGACTAAACGATACTCTGTTTCATGTTCTCTGGGTGAACTGCCCCAAGTAGGCCTGGCCTCGTGGTTTCTCCGGGAACCTAGGACCCCTACTCCGCAGCGAAAACCCCGCCCACCGTAGTACGCAGCCCGGAGCGCGCCTGCTTATCGAATTCTCACGTCCTCCAGTCTATTTGCCATGCAGCTATTTACCATTCGCCTCTCAGGAATCCTTACAACGTATAACAACGTTCACAGGACTAACGCAATCCCGTTTCGCGAAGTGTCCTCGAAGCACTCGAACAGTCAACGTCCCAGAAACAATCTGTCACCGATCCGAGCCGGTTAACGTGTCTCTAGATGTCATGCAATGTCAATTAAGTCGATGCCTAGGGGAAGATGGTATTCGAAGGCGGGCGGGTGGAGGCTCGTTTTCCGTCGGAATTCGCGGGTTCCTGCGGCACGCGCCACGAACTTCCAAGTTTCCCGGGGTCGGTCTCGTTTTCCATTCGCCTATAAATTAATTAACATTCTCTCGCGTAGCTTATCATCCTCCGTCGAGCCGTTATTCCGCCGTTTCGTTCCGTCGCCGAGCTTTCTGTTATTTCTGCGCCCCCCGGGGGGTGCAAGCAAACCGTGCAGCCCCTTAACTTCGTCTGGATACCCAGGCCGGAATGGATCATGATTATTCATGGGCAGTTGGAGAGAGAAACAGAGGGAGAGAGAGAGAGAGGCAGTTGCTCTCTCTATACCATCAGTGCAAGATCCGCAACGGTGCATTACGTAGCCGAGGATGTTCGCGCAGGGAGAAACGAACCCCGTTCCCGCTGCCACCGAGAGCCTGGTACGAGGGGGCGTGGGTATGCAAGTATGCACGTGCATTCGCGGAAGACACGGGGTCAGAGATATCGGTGCCCCGACGAAATAATACCTCGGAACCAGTGGGTGAGCCCGAGTGCTCTTTTCTACCCCGCTCGCTCCTTTTCGCCGTTCGTTAAATCCCCAGTTACGATTCATAAAGCCGGCCGTTCCCGACCGCGTCGACAGCCAACGCCGGAGAATTTCAATTCGAACATCCACCTTTCTTCCCTGCGCGATCCATTCGACGCAGTACTCACCGTTCGATTTACTCGATAAGCTAAGCATTCGGTTTGCTGGCCCTCAACCCTTTCAACGGGATGACAAGTGAACCCGTTGACCTGTAATGAAGTGCCAGCCTCATGACGAAGATTTCAGAGTCTACCAAATATGAAGTAGCGTCTCAGTCTATATTTTTTTCGTTCAACAACCCCCGTCTGAAGGGTTTCATATTGGGGGTGCCGAGTTCCACACTACCCCCAGATTTCATCTCAGGGGGTGTGCATTTCCCCACCACCCTAAAGAAAGAAAAAAAAAAGGTGGTCCAGTTTCCTGGTCAGCGCCTATGGGGTTGTCTTAAGGGAAGGTATAACACGATCCACCTATTACACCAGAAAACATGAAACGGCAAATTATAACTGCGTGTCGTAATATCACGAGAAGAATTTTATTATCTGTTTATGAGTCGTTTATAAAACGAATTAATACGTGTCCAGAAGTTGAGGGCAAAAATTCCGAGCATTTATATTATGATGTTCTTAAATAAAATATTGTAAAAAACCTTCCAGAAGAAAGTAACGTTGCCATTTTAATAGAAAAACAAAATTATCCTTGACATAAACATGAAAAAAAATCAGCTAAATATCTTAAGAAATATTGATCTTACAAAAAAGGTTTCCAATAAAAGAATATGATTCCGTAATAAATAATATTGCTTTATGATAAAAAAAAAGACGAAATAACCTTGTCTCCCATCTGACTCCCCACTCGAAACACTAAAGGACATGCGCGTCAGTTTGTTTTATTTTTGAATCACATTCCTCGTGATTTTTATACAATCTCAACTTAAAAATGGGACATCCTCCATATGTATGTACATATGTAGATGGCAATACTACTTGCATAAGATCTTATTTCAAGGCGGTTCATTTTCTTTACATCGCATCGTAATACAATTTTTCTATGGTCACTATTGGAGCAGAAAAGTAATTCTGTTCATTTGGAAAACTTCTAGTAATTGTAGAAGTATCACCAGTCATGATAGTTCTGGGCCCACCGATAGCCAAGTCCTTCTGATCCCGCACAATACAAACAAGTGCTAAACGAGAACGGTTTCTTCGTGTTAGAAATAGAAATTGCGGACCACCAGCTACACCGGTTCGACGAGACCTACCAAGTAATTACAGCCGGTAATCGTTCGATTATCGAGAAACCCTTGCCAGGGAGGCGCGAAAGACACGGTTGGGCTGGAATTAAGTCGTCCGAAGTCCGTGAAACGAAATCAACTCGGGACTGACGCGAGCTAATCGAATGAATCCCCGAGAAAGACGTTCCTCGAGGACGAGAGGGGAAAGGGGGGCAGCAATGAGAACCACGCAATCTAGAACGTATTGAAACGTTTTCCGTTGAAAACGGTGGAGGGGTTGTGTCGCCCCTATCCATCCACGGCGCACAGCTGATGTCTAAAAGGCGGACTCTTTGAGGCGAGGAACGTTTTCTCGGCCGTTCTGGTTGGGTGCCGAGCGCTCCGCCCACTTAATCAAGTGCTCATTCCGAGTACGAAACATTTACTTTTCCGCAACCGGCGCGGATTAACTTGCTGTGTAACCGAGTATCGATGCTGGTGGGCTGAAAGCCTTCAGCTGGGTCAGCGTTTCGTCAATGAAACGGTCGAAAGATATGCAAACAGAGAACGGGAGAAAGAGATAGGCTAGAGAGAACCAGAGAGTTTCGCTGGTTGGTATAACCCTCCCTCGTCCCCTGCTCTAATTCTATCAGCTGTGCGAGGTAGACCGACACTACACGGTAAACAAGCAAACCCGTGCAAGATACAGCAATGTGTTCGCTTACTTAGTGTTCGCTTACTTAGTGTTCGCGATTCTTGCGCAGTTAGCGGTTACTAGTTCCTTCCACCATCTGGCACTGGATTTAAGACCTGCCCAATAGTCAGTTATTAGGTTGGCAACTACGTTCGCGACCTCCACATTTTCTCGAACAAAGTCATTTATACAAGGTGTTCATTTGAGAACTTTCCAGCCGAATATCTCGAAAAGTATGAAAGATATGAAAAAAGGTGTAAAACACGTGTCCAAGGATTTCGACGGGGAAAGAGGAGAGCAGTAACAGTTTTTTATTTGGGTGGCGTTTTCAAGGTAATTTGAAGGTCAACTTTGTTTTTTCAAATGGAAACCTATACTTTTTATCATGGGATATTATTGTACGTAAAAAGACCAGCAATTTTCGTAGGATACTTTTTTTGATCTTATTATATGTATATGGATCAACATCCATATTTATTAGGCTCTGTCTGAAATCTTCATCACAAATCTCTGACTCGTTATTCGACAACTAACAAGCGTAAACAACCCAAGCTGTTTGAACGTGGTAAGTAGTGAAAAATTGGTTCAGTACGGAGCGTGTTAATGTTTTCGTTTCTGTTTTATTGCAGTCGGTTCTGAAAGGACAAAGGCCTCGAAAATCGTATCGAGGGGGCTGCAAAGATTGGCTTTGCTCGATTCGATCGTATCGATCGACGGCCCCAATTTCTCTGGGTGTGTGGGTCCGAAAGGGGGATGGAGAAAAAGGTTGCGACGAGAGGGGTCGTCGGCGAAACGGTTAAGTAGTACGGAACCAACGGTGCAGCGATTACGAACCATTTAATTAGAGGCGAAGGATTCCCATACCGCGCTCTGCATGTGAGCGTCGCGATCTCACCTGCTCGAGCTGTCACGTTGCTGCCGGGCAGAATTAGACGATCCGCGTACTCTATCTGCGGTCGCTGTGGACTGACTGCAACGAGAAAATTAGCACTGGTTAATTTCGCCGATCCGACTGTTTAATTTTTCATCCGGCTGCGGCTCGAACAGCGAGCCGGACGAAACCAGACGTCAACGAAAAATACGCCGGTAACAGGACGGATTTGCCTAATGACACTCACACGCACACACACAGACCCTAGCATTTTACTAAATAAACACCTATTTATTTTCAACGTTTATCCCTGATTCTTTTTCCATTATTTTTTATTATACAGGCAAACGTCAACTGTTGAATGCTTCTTGCAGCTGTCGTATTACGCTCAGTTATAGCTAGGGTAACTGCATCGATTGCGTCAACCGAGTTCATTGATTTGTACAAATTTATTCAGGGTGAAATATTTATTTTTACGTGTTTTGGATACTTTTCCACTTTGAGAAGTACCAGTCAAAATTAGTGGTATTGATAAAAGTGGCCCCGATACAAAATTATCTTGTGATTCTGTGTATAAACAAATCAAAAATAAAATTCATTATATTATAGCTTTAGTTACAGCTGTAAAAGCCATCACATCATTGCGAAAAGAAATGTAACTCGAAGTAAGAATTTCAGAATGAAATTGGAAAACCAGTCATTTTGACTGGTGTGGTAGAGCTAGTATTAAAACAAGTAGATCACAAAAATGGGAAAAAGTAGAAATACTTTATTATTTTGGTCTCATTTAAATTATTCAGAAAGGAATAAGATGTCCATGGAAACCAGGAACAACATGTGCGACGATTATCGAAAATGGTAGAAAAAAAGTATAACGCACAGTTGCCGAGTATTGCACAGCCAATCAGCGTTCGAACAACACAGAAGAATAAAAGTGGATGGTTTCATCGATAAACGAACAACTTTATCGCCGCTGCGCAACAGATGTTCAGCCGGCGAAAAAGTTGTTGCGTCGAATAATGTTATTTTCGATTGTGACCGATTTTTCGTCGATTGTCGCTGTTTCGCTGTTTCGCCGTTTTACACCGGCCTCCAGCAAGCGCGTACAACCGTTGTTCAGAGCACATTTGATCGCTAATTCAATGAACTCGGCTCTTGTTTTCGGAATAAAATCCGATGGATATTTCAGCTTTAACGCACTCGAACTTGACTCGCCGAATACCACGATCATTACAAGATAAATAATCGCATTTGCTTTAATTTTCGACCGTGGAGATATCTCGACACGATATATTTTTGAACGGTAGTATGTTCACTGCGCAACGGTCGATTCGGCGAACCATTAATCTCGATACAATGGGAATAACACGGGATGAAAACCTACAGGAGCCTGGCTTTTCACGATTGTGGCAATTTTTCCGTACGCCAATGCCCGGCGCGATCAAAATTGAAAACGTGAGAATTTTTACAAGCTGAACTTTTGAATGGCGACGTGGGGGTTGCTGGATGTTTTTGACAACTTTTTGCACTATGCAAGGTCTGTTCGGACTCTTATCTTCCAACTCTTTTTCGAACGAAAATCCTAATGGTATATTTTTTTATTTAAGTGCGATAAAATCATGGGGAAGAATCGTAGATCTATTTTTGACAGCCCATTCTGAAGGGGAGACTTCTTTTTTTACGATCACATTGAAATAATTTTGGGAGAACATTGTTTCAAGTCTGTAGGATGGTTTATACAATTTTGGGTAATTATATACAGGAAAGTATAAGAATAATTTCGAATATCTATGTTTATAGGTCTGGATGCGGTTTCGTCTGGGGGTGGTGCAGGAAGAGGGGTGGAACCCCTGCTCAGCCCTAAAGGACGAGCTCGGTCATTGGGATAAAGCGAAATTCGGTATAGTCAACCTATCAGTTTTTTACGAATATGTAAAAAATTGAGGCCGAGCGGCTATAACATGTATAAAAAAAAGTTGTCCAGAATAATGACCTTGGTAACATATTTTAACGTTATCAAAATCGGTGATATGTGTACCTTTCTATGTATAAATACCAAATTTTGAACAAAGAACAAGCGATTTCGGAATCACACTGGATTTAATAATAAGAAAGGAAGATTTCAAAAAACATTGGGTTCAGAAGCGAAAGTAGAGAGTTTGCCCTTTAATTTCTACGATATTTTTAGAAGAATTAATATTGAAATTTTAAAAACTGCTTTAATCATGTACGTATTATAGTAATGTCCCATTCTAAGTCAATACTTGGTTCTGTGTTGTGATACACATAGATCGGAACGGACACTATTTTTTTGTGGTCCCGTCGACCGCGCCGAACGTAGAAAAGGACAGCATGTAAACACGGACCGCGCGGCCGAAGGCGCAACAACAAATAGCATATCGATGAGACAACACTAGTGATACTGAAACTTCTTTATTTTTTACTTATTTTTAATGAAATGTTACCACTGTAGTTGTGACACTTTTCTGATTAAAATGACACCAAAAAAGATACAATTTTACCCATATTTACTGTACATGTGAAGCGCGTAACTTATAAGTCATCATATATTTAACATACGCTATATATTTATGTATACAGGGTGGGGCACTATAAAAAGGTCACCTGAATAAATCGCTTGCTTTCGAAGATACGTCAAATGTCTGAAGGACAAAGTTGAATGGTAAAATGGTGCTCATACGATACCAAAAAGATTTTTGTTTTTATGTAATTTTTTTTATCATCTTTTTGTCATCTTCATTTTTTTAAATGGAATGAGATATTTTTTAATACATCAATCGATGCAGCTGGACATTCGTTATACAAAAGTACTAACCCATGTATATATGTGTCGAAAAGTTAGTAGTTCAGGAGATATTTAAATTTAAATAACTCTAAAACACCATTACTGTCGTACTAACTAAGACGTTACGTTGTGGCGTCTTATTGGCCGCCCGGGTGTGGTTCGGGGTTTTAGTGGATATGTCTCCTCAACCATCTGGGAGGAGAGTCCCACACTAGCCCCTTCTGGGGTACACGTAATGTATTTTCCCCCACATCCGTAAAAAAAAAAGAAAAAGTGGGTAATTGTTGACAAAAGGTCTGCGTCCTCCGATTTTGATGAAATTTTAATATGTTATGCAGCAACACATTTTGTACAACTTTTTCCATTTCCAATATAGGGCGGTCGCTTTTAGTTTTCGAGATATTTGCAAAAAACTATCGCTAATACTGTATTGAATTTTTCGTATTCCTGCACGCTGTGCGGCAACGTAAGCCTTTCCCGGCGCGGCGTTTGTTTACATTTTGTTTGTAAACACGCTGTGGAGATGAGAGAGAAAACAGGGTCTCACTCTCATAGTATATAATATTGAATAATATACATAATATATATAATATATAAAATATATAGTACATAGTACATAATATAATAATATATTATGAGAGTGAGACCCTATTTTCTCTGTCATCTCAGCGTGTTTAGAAGCAAAATGTAAACAAACGCCGCGCCGGGAAAGGCTTACGTTGCCGCACAGCGTGCAGGAATACGAAAAATTCAATACAGTATTAGCGATAGTTTTTTGCAAATATCTCGAAAACTAAAAGCGACCCCCCTATATTGGAAAAGGAAAAAGTTGTTCAAAATGTCGAAATCTATAACATATTAAAATTTCATCAAAATCGGAGGACGTAGACCTTTTGTAAACAATTACCAAAAATAATAATATTTCGTATAAAACATTTTTTCCTAGCGTGCACGGTTTTATTAAACAAATTGTGGTGAATATCCCAATATTTGTAATGACAAAAAATACWKARWWTKRTMWSAMSWCMTAMRAWKCTMTTAA
>CM052313.1:18721551-18810733 GCA_028455605.1 Lasioglossum malachurum | reverse complement strand
TTRATAGMWTYKTAKGWSKTSWKAYMAWWYTMWGTATTTTTTGTCATTACAAATATTGGGATATTCACCACAATTTGTTTAATAAAACCGTGCACGCTAGGAAAAAATGTTTTATACGAAATATTATTATTTTTGGTAATTGTTTACAAAAGGTCTACGTCCTCCGATTTTGATGAAATTTTAATATGTTATAGATTTCGACATTTTGAACAACTTTTTCCTTTTCCAATATAGGGGGGTCGCTTTTAGTTTTCGAGATATTTGCAAAAAACTATCGCTAATACTGTATTGAATTTTTCGTATTCCTGCACGCTGTGCGGCAACGTAAGCCTTTCCCGGCGCGGCGTTTGTTTACATTTTGTTTGTAAACACGCTGTGGAGATGAGAGAGAAAACAGGGTCTCACTCTCATAGTATATAATATTGAATAATATACATAATATATATAATATATAAAATATATAGTACATAGTACATAATATAATAATATATTATGAGAGTGAGACCCTATTTTCTCTGTCATCTCAGCGTGTTTAGAAGCAAAATGTAAACAAACGCCGCGCCGGGAAAGGCTTACGTTGCCGCACATCGTGCAGGAATACGAAAAATTCAATACAGTATTAGCGATAGTTTTTTGAAAATATTTCGAAAACTAAAAGCGACTCCCCTATATTGGAAAAGGAAAAAGTTGTTCAAAATGTCGAAATCTATAACATATTAAAATTTCATAAAAATCGGAGGACGCAGACCTTTTGTCAACAATTACCAAAAAGTGTTATTCGACAGTGATCTCTCACGAAAAGTCTCTTACCTCTGACGACCAGCCTCGCAGGCTCGGAAGCCAACGCGTCCTGCGTGGTGAACTCGCTGGCAGTGACCTGGCACTGCCATAAGCCATCATCGAACTCCAGGGTGGCGGATCTGACCCACAACGAGCAGTCGCCGATGTCCGGCGAGCCGACCCACTCGTACTTCTTCAAGTGCATGCCGATCGGCTGAAACAATCGGATTGATCCTCGTTCAGTTCTTGCTATACCGACGATTGTGCCAATCAATCGATTAGAGCCCAGCGGACCCTTTAACCCAATTTAAACCCTTGCCCGTTTCTGGCCAACCCTCGTTCCGTTCGCCTCGCGGCTTTTTCATTCATGGTTGCGTCCGCTGTGGCCGACCTACTACACTCTCCCTCGGACCCCATCCTACCCCCCCCCCCGAACAATCTGGTCCGCGTCGATGCTGCTCGTTACACAGTGACACGTTTCTACACCGCCGCGCAGTTATGTTACTACAGTGATTACCGACGGCGAGATTGTTGCACCGTAAAAAACACATTCTTTGCTAGCTTTGGGACCCGTACCGGTTTACGATACGGACGAATGGAACGCGATCGTTCCGGGATATCCCCGCAGTTATGCTGTTTTTAGATACCGGCGAGTTAGTGCAGGGGCTAGGGTGCTAGGGTGCTAAAAGTTATGGTTATAGCAAACTCTTTTGCGTTCCATCAGTTCTCTATAAAATAGAGATTGAGTGCTGTGCCCCTCAGAAAAATGGGACACAAAATGATTTATCTAGAACAATTTCAAGAAGATTTGTCTGTTTAAAACAATTACAAAATAAACATATTTTTCAAATGTATGTTAGATCTAGTCTTATGATTTAATGAAAAAACAAAATTTTTACATGTCTGTAAAATCAATAATTTTTAAAATGTCGAGAAATCCTTCGAGATTCGTTCATAGATCACTAAAGACTATAACATATTCAAATTTGTGCTAAATCCGAAACAGTACGGTAAAGTGCCCAAATATTTTATAGTCGCCTATTATAGCACTACCTTATATCTTGCAAAGGACAAGTTGCACTCTAATGAGAATCGCATCATTCTATATAGATTTTAGTATCGATCCTCCGCCAGTTATGTGTCGACGTGTTGAATATTTTTGTGGTTAGATTTTCGATTGTATCTTTTTCGAGGAAGGTAAGTGATTTTGAAATGTTTGAACATATCTGTAGTTTCAGTTAATTTATATTAATGTCTGCCAACTGTTGGTTTGGGCCAACGTCAGTACGTAGTATTATCAGTCCACGTGGAGTTCCCAATATGGCACCAAGAGTTCCCTAATATGGGTACAGCTATTGACATTCTTGGTGTGGGTGCCGAATATGGCACTAGATGTCATATGAGGGATTCAAGGTGTTTTGGCAAAGAACAGGTGTGGCTACGACCCCTGAATACGAGAAATGAGGACAACGGGACCACGCACCTCAGTGACAATTGGGACAGATTAGTAGAGGGGCGTCTTACTAGCCGTCCCGGGTGTGTTTTAGGTTTTTAGTGGGTATGCCTCCCCGACCATCTGGGAGGAGAGTCCCACGCTACCCCCTTCTGGGGTGGACATAACGTATTTTCCCCCACATCAGTAAAAAAAAAGGGATTCAAGGTGTACTACATTAAGAACCGCTTTCGCTGGAACCTGCAAATGACACACCATAAAAAAAGATATTTATCCCAAGCTGTATTAATTTTTTAACAAACTTGACCCCAGAATCGTATAGGGAGGAAATGCATCTATAACTGGTAATTTTTAGGACGAAAAAGAGCATTCTAAACTAATCAGAAAATGACATCAACAAAATGTGGTTCATATTTGGGCACTTTACCCTACTCCAAAGAGTGTCTCATTTCGCGTGTAATGTCCCTGATAGAACTCGATCTTTTAAGGTAGCCGAATGATTGAATGGAGTTTTCAGCTATCACCTAGTTAGCTAGAAGTTATAGCAAACACTCATAGATATCCCAGTCCTCAATAATATCGCGATTGAAGTGTTCCAATCACGAATAAGCGACGCAGCACGTAATGGGTTCGCTAAGTACTCATCCCTCCTGGGCCTAGCAGTTCCGAAGACCACTCCATAAACCATTTTCATCTCCTGGTATTATCGTGGGTAGTGGTTACATCTTTATCAAGCAGCTATCCCATATCAGAATCTTAACCTCCCATTTGACAACCAAATCGTCTTATTGCTGTGTAGAATAAATAGCCCATCCTCCATCTTGGTACAGTATAAAGTTTTCATGTTTTCCAAGGAACTAAATTAATTTAACTGTGTAGATAGCGGCATTCGAATTCGGTGTATAACAAGTACAAATTATTGTTGGTCTGTGGAACTTCGTGGAGTTTCGACGGTAGATAGTAAAGACAACAGAACGTTAGTAGATTAACGTTCGTCCACAAATATATTCTCGAGACATACTAATCGCAGAGGATCAAAATCACAAATTATACACAGACCTCCTAAGAATGCACTGCAGAAAAATCTTTTTATCCATAAAATATGTCTCTCCTCCTGGTCCAAGGTATTTAAAAGGTTACTGGAAACCATATTGAATGTTTGTTGTAAACTAAATACAATAATGGTTTCTCTAGCTCCCCTAAATTAATATGATCTCTATCGTCCAAGGTCATTTGGAGATCACGGCGTGAGAGGTCATTGAACTCGTACGACACACTAATTACACAGGATCAATCACGAATTACACACATACCCTCTAAAATGCACCGCAGAAAAATCTTTTTATCTAAGATGCACACTGCATACCAATTTTTTTTGTCTGGCATTTAAATGGTATTTAAAAAGTCTGCAAGGTCACTGGAAACCATATTGAACGTTTGTTGTAGAATAAGTGCAGCACAACTTCTTACAGAACAATAATGGTTTCTCTGCCTCCTTTAAATTAATATGATCTCTGTCGTCCAAGGTCATTTGAAGATCGCGGCGTGAGAGGTCATTGAACTCGTACGACATACAGTAATCGCTCCTTCGTTGTCCTGTATCGTAGGCACGATCGTTGGCCAGTGCCTACCCACTCCACTGCCTGTCACCGAGAGGATTAGGCCTGCGTGGATCTGGTCGCCAGATGTGTCCCAGGCCTGTCCAGACCACGCAGAACGGAGAACAATAGGAAAGGAATATGGCGAGGAAAAAAGGAGTTTTCTAAAGCCAGACAGTTGACTGCTTTTGACTGTGAATGCTTTTCTTTGTCATTTAACTAGCCGTTTCACTAAAGACGCAGTCATAAATGAAAAATAGTGTCCGGGCACGGTCGTTGTCCGCGCTCAAACCCCCGGTCTTTGGACAACGAAGGAGCTTTTACTGTACTAATTACAGAGGATCAATTACAAATTATACACAGACAACCTAAATCATGCATGATATCCGTAGTCTAGTAATAAACAACGATAACTAGAGGGGATTGATCAGGGTGCCTGATGGATTCTGGGAATCAGGAGCAGGCCCGAGCGGACTCGCTATGCATCGTCCGGCGTGTGTCAGCGTTTCGAGCGATCGCTTAATCGACGATCGTCCCTCTCGTTCTCGCCGTGTCTTCCGGTTCTCTCTGGATCGGTCGGCCCTATCGCGATCCCTCCGAAATGAATCATCGGCTCCGGGGTCTGGAAGCCGCTCTTCCCTTCTTTCTCGGCAGATTAATTCGCTGCTGGCAGGAAAGTGCGGCCCTAGCAAGTTTCGCAGTCATAATGTGGCCGTAATTCAAGGATCGATTCTCCACGGTGCCCGTATAATCTACTCTCTATCTCTCTTCTCCATTGAGCCGTCCCCACCTGTTTTACAGGGCCGTTTTCACCTCGGCTGATGGTTTATCGGAGGCCGTCGTTGTAATACTTCTTGTATGTATATTGTCTGGCGCGAAACTGGATCATCGACCCGTTCGGATTCGATCCTGCAGAGTGCGACCCGGAAAAATTTGGTCGTTCGTCATTTAAGACCATTAGCCGGTTAACGAGTTCTCGTAATCCTTGCCTGACCGGCCGGCCCCATGCTAAATCCTTCTTGAGCTGGGTCCGCGATTTCGCCGGGAATCACTATTTTCGACTGGCACGCCACACGAACGATCTTCCCCTGATCTTTCGGCTGGATTCTGGTTGGATTTCCGTTAATACGCGGTGACTTTTATTGACCGACAAAGTTATCCAATTTCGTTGGAAATTGATAGAATGTGATATACTCTCCCGGTCTGGCTCCAAGGGGTGTTGAGCGGACAACATTGTTACGTATGCAGACGTTTACGTTTGTGACTTTTGACCTTTCCGGAGATATGTGCCAGAACAGAGGGCCTATATAAGAACAAAGGACTCACTCAAAATTGGATCGGACTGGGGCTCTTGCAAGCGATGCAGCGAATTATACATACATATGTAATTTCCAAGAATTCAGTTCTAATCGAAAGTAGCACGTGGCCCCCCACCATCGCTTAGGCCCGATTTTGGGTACTATATAAGGGCATAGATCCCTCCCATTAGTTGAGTTGATTCAAGGGAGACTCGCGTAGTCGGTTCGATATTCTGTTCGAAGCAAGCTCGGGTATAAATTCCCTGTCCAGCAGATTCGCTGTATTTCTTCCGGTACATCCCATCACGGGATTCTGCAGTAGATCGCCCCCGCATTTCTCGGTGCGTTCAAACTGAGAGTGTTAGTCCGCGAGATCGCGACATTTAACTCTAGACATTTGTGTGTATCCACCATTTATAATACTGTCCAACAAATTTCAACTTTTTTTTTGTATTTCGATTCCCACTATGTGCGATTCTTATAGAGTTTTTCGCGCTGATTCCGAATCTGTTCTTAATTTTTCTCCTGTACGTACAGTTTTTGAGAAAATGGAGTTTAATTAAAAGACATATTTTTCAACTTTGAACAAATCTTGTGATGTTATTATAAAATATATTGAATTGATAGTTACACAGCAAAAGATTCCTTAGACTTTCCCGAATACAGTGACATCCAATATTAATACATTATGATTGTTTAAACATGCTTATTTAGATAAAAGTCTGCTTTATCGCGTGGTACAGTCCGATTTTCCGCCGGACCCTTATTTTTCGAGATAAATTCAAAAATATCGTCAAAAATTGGTGCGAAAGTGGTGTCTCTCCGTCTTTAATGATCGTATTAATATCGGATATCAATGTATTCGGGAAAGTCTAAGGAATCTTTTGCTGTAAAGATCAATTCAATATCTTTTATAGTAACATCACAATATTTGTTCATAGTTGAAAAATATGTCTTTCTTTTAAACTCCATTTTCTCAAAAACTGTACGTACAGGAGAAAAATTAAGAACAGATTCGGAATCAGCGCGAAAAACTCTATAAGAATCGCATAGTGGGAATCGAAATACTTTTTGGCTGTTGGACAGTGTAATCAAGAATATATCAATTGTATTAATCCATTCGGAGTTCATTTTCATCAAGCATATTCCTTTTCGATTTTCCAGTAGATAGTACCCTATGGTGATACACCTTTGCCGCTCGAGGTGTATCTATCCATTCAATAAGTGACGAGACAGCGGAACCACGACCCTATCCTATACCTATAGTTGCGACCCGGTGGCGAGATAGACATCAGCTAGTCCACTCCCTTGTTCCCTCGAGGCGACCCGGTGGTGAAATAGACATCGGCTAGTCCTCGTGCATCCCTACAGTGGCGACCCGGTGGTGAAATAGACATCGGCTAGTCCACTTTTCCATATTCCACACACGAGGTCACCCGGTGGTGAAATAGACATTGGCTAGTCGTACGTGTACCCTTCCTACCTTCACCCAAAATCTCTAATTCCAAACTACTCGGCTCGTAACAAAGACATAGCGGAATCGCGTTTGGAAACATACTGTCAGTGTTTCGTCGCGGAGCTGTCGGTTCGCGAATGCTTCGGATCGTTGCCCGCCAAACTAATCTTGGACAGATAGTTCGAATGATATAATGATACACAAGACGCAAATGATAATTTCTCGGTTCGCATGAATATAATTCCGTCAAAAGAAGCGTTTCGTCCCGGACCTGCTGGTGGACTCATCTTTAAGGCTGATCTAGCTGGTCCTGCCTTATACGCGCGCATATTTGAATAAACAATAATCCGTATTTGTGATTTGACCCGATCCGACCTTATAAATTATGATTGTTTAAAGTTTTCGGGACGTGTCACCTGACGCATAGCAACTCACATATAGTACTTAAATACCATCAAAATATGAATATTTTTGCAATTGCATTAACAGTTCATACCTACCTAAAACAAGTATGTAATTTTTAACAAATAATTAAATAAAAAAAAATTACTACTGTTAACTTCCGATCCGTAGCTTTCAATGTTAAGGATCGAGTCAGTTAAAAAAAAAGTGAAAACCTTACATCCTGAAGCAGTAGAATTGTTAATTTAATCATCTATGCAGATAAAGTAGTATGTTAATTAGATTACATTTTATATCTGACCATATTTGTTGAATGTAGTGATTTTAATCTCAGTTTTTATGCCTGCAGATATCCAGAAACTGCAGCTTTAATAATTAATTAAACTAAACAAATTAACCAAAAGTTTACCTGTTAACATCAATTTAAAAACGTTTTGGTAAGATAATTGGCTTATCTTTTATATTTGTTATCTTTTTGATGATATTTTTATCTTTTATAAACACATTACACATACATGAAATAATACGAAATAACAAAGGTCGTAATATATAGAATAGACATGATTTTAAAACAATTAAATTGAAAAATTATTTATAATTATTATATGAAAAATATCTTTTGACACGCTTGTGAGACGTTTTTACCTCCTCAGTACATTTTGTATGCGTTGATTATAAAAAGATTTCTCGAATTTATATTTTACGTATTCTAGAAAACATTACATGTATGAAATGTAAATATAAAATACATATTTAATAAGTAAAAAATAGTTTGGAAGATTATACTTAAACAATTTTATTTTAATACAAAAATTCAATGAAAATTAATTAACAATTTATTGTTTAACAAAATAGAACAAATTTT
The DNA here is from genome assembly GCA_028455605.1 of Lasioglossum malachurum. Classification (NCBI taxonomy): domain Eukaryota; kingdom Metazoa; phylum Arthropoda; class Insecta; order Hymenoptera; family Halictidae; genus Lasioglossum; species Lasioglossum malachurum. The sequence continues at coordinate 18,802,881 of CM052313.1, read as the reverse complement.
ATTTGTTTACAGTTAAAAAATTCACTATTTTTGTAATGAATTTTAGTGCAATTTTCATCCCGATATCTCTTATGGTTCAAGAGTTATAACAAGATGTCACTAAATTTCTCGATCCAGCTCACTGTGCGACGGGTCCCGGTAATTCGACACCGTACTTTACGACCACGGGTGGTTACTCGGAGGGACGAGATTTATGACTAATGCATTGTTGAGAGTATATGAAAAACGAAACACTACGCAGATGCCTCCACTGGTCGCCAAATGCTAATAGTTTACTTAATCCTTGAAGAGAGGATTTTTAGTCACAAACGCACCATAAATATTATTCGAAAGAAAACCGTTTGTATGGTTCCTACGCCACGGAACAGTCAGTAAATAAATCGCAGCGTCATCGGCTACAGGATGTTTCGAGACATTCCATAGCATTGAAAGACCTTAGCATGTTTACTACAAGTCCCACTCAGTGCTTCGATTGAGCCCAACTTTTCTCGCGCATGCGCGAGAAAACAATAACGTATCTACTATTGGGTAGCTGAGCGGCCAGACCCTGAGGCAGTTATATTGGCGGGAATGTACCAAAATAATCTTACCGGACAAAAAGACTCCAGGACGTGTCCTACGAGTTGCAAAATATACACAAATACACTTGTTATACATTCATTTTTCAGAATCAAATCATATAAATTTTCTAAAATTCTGCGGGTGCTCAACGAACCCTATTTTATCGAGAAGCCTACGTTACTGAGGCTGAAATCGCCGAGCACGTGCGAGAAAAGTTGGGCTCAATCGAAGCACTGGTCCCACTGGTGATAAACGTATTCTCTCTGCTTCCAGATTTTAGTTTTATATATTTTTTATGTCCGTGACTTTGAATGTCCTTCAGTAATTATAGCCACTGAATTCTTCACGAAAGGAACTACCGTTGTAGATGTTTGAAAAAGGGTGGTTCCATTTTAAAAAATGAAGGTGACCTTGATATCTCTAAAAAAAATTACATAAAAACAAACATTCTTTTTGGTGTCGTATGAGTCCCGTTTTACCGTTCGAACTTTGTCCTCGAGACATTCAATGTATCTTTGAAAACAACAAAGATATTTGAGGTGATAACGTTATAGGGTGACTCGCCCCGTATAAATTCACGTTCAGACTACATCAAATTTCGTTGACGAAAAAGCGCGACAGGTAAAGAGGTGGGGTAAAGTGAAAAATCGAAGGAGGGAGGGGGGGTGGAAGTCAGGTGGATGCGTAAGACGCTAATATCCGTGTAATTGCGTGCGCATCGCTTCGTCTGGCGACGGAGAACGTCAACGTGCTGGCAACTCATTATTCTCCTTGTCCTGGGGGTGCACAGTCGTGCCGCCCCCTTCTCTCCTACACCCCTCTCCACCTGCATCCCCACGTCGCTTTCATCCACGCTTCGCGCAAATAATCATCGCGAGGATTTCCCATTGTATTATTGTGTCTGCTGTTGAATGATAAACTGTGCTCGCTCCCCGCGGAAACTGTGTCGCGTTCATTACTAATATAGTCGCGAGGGATGCTATTCGGAGGAGCGGTGGCGAAAATCTTGTTCCGGTATCATTTCCACACCGAGAGATCGTTTAGATCTCTTACCAACAAAACTAAAATATTCGAATTTACGGAGAAAGTTACAATCGATTCGTTCCGAGAGCCACCAAAATCAAATGTTATTTCTCCGTCATTGACATTCCAACGATTATCCGAGGTCCGTTTCGTGTAACAAACGACAGAGGCAGTTCTAATCACAGTATTTACACAGAAATAAAAAGTCTAGCAAAGCATGGGGTGTGCGGGGGAGGGGGAGGGGCGAACGGAAGGCAAACTTGTTTGCGAGGGTGGGTTTCCCGGCAGCATTCGCTATAAAACCGACGAGCTCCGCAGACAATTCCGACAGCGCCGTCGATCGTCTAACAACGGTACCGACAAAAGGAAGGCCAGACTACGATTCCCAATTCGGGGTAGTACATTGGCGGCGCCTTGGCTGCAAGTCGAAACTCGCGCGCCAAGCGAGACGCGGTTGGTCGGAGATGGTGCTTCGTATGTCTCTTCGTGTAGAGAGGGTTAGGAGAGCCGGAGCTCGAAGAGGCAGAAGAAGAAGAAGAGGTGGATAGAGGCCGAGACGAACGAGAGAAGAGGAGAGAGAGAGAGAGAGAGGATCAGAGGGCGAGTCAGCGTCACCGGCGTCATTCATTTAAAGGATTAAAATCCACGCTCTCGCGCGACCATCCGGGAACGTGGCGGCGTTCACTTACTTAACGGAAAGGGCCCTTATTCCCTTTTCCGAGTCGGGTTCACGGGCTTGCTCGGGTTCGCAGCATCTTCGTCCCACCGCAGGCATCGCAGCGCCGGCACGGCAGGATCCGCCGGCACCTTTCCACCTTTTCGTTCGCCTCTCTGTTCTCGGGAGAGAGGGCCGCGACCAGCAATCAGCGTAATGCATCCGCAGACACACCCCGCAACCCTCTTTCCCCGTGACCTTACCCACCCAGCTTCCACGTACCTTGCTGCCTCAGGTTCACACAATCGCGCGCCTATCCCACATCGACAAGCCCACCCACGCTCTCGGGCTGCGCGACCCGCGCACGTACGATCGCTGCAAGGAGCGAACGGCCAGGGTGCACACCCCCCTGGGCCAAAGCTTCTGATAACACGAACCACCACAGGGCTGAACCGTGCAGACGCAATCTCCTCGAGAGCCACGAAATAGATCGTGCGGGGAAGACTCGCAGATCCCTTCGATTCGAATAGTTTTCTAATACATAATTTTCTTCCGTTATAAGACGACCGCGTTTTCTCCGCAACAAGAAGATCATCTCGGTCCCCTCTTCGTCTTTTGATGTGGTTACGTCACCTCATCTATGCGTGATCGCTGGGCTAAGAACATGAGCGGTGAGTACCCACAAAAAACACACGGATGGGAGTAATACAAACCAGCATTACCAGTATTAACCAGAAACTGTTTTCAAGGTCATTTTTTCTAGATATCAAGGTCATCAATTTGTTTCTAATGGAATGTAATAGCAGGGGCGAAGTACGCTTCAATGACATATTATACCTTCGTGTGACCTTGGGTATGAAAAATTCGCAAAACATTACAGGTATTATCAGTGATTAATTTACTACACCAATTGGTTTGGTTCAACTACTTTATTTCAATAAAGTAAAATGTTTCAATACATTGTTGTACGTATACGGAAAATAAATGATTCTCTGGCTCTTCTAATCGTTACATTGCGAATATTGGAACATATGATGTACAGTAAAATCTTTTTCCCTGTCCAATCATTTATTTTCCGTATACAACAATGTATTGAAAACAATGGTCATCATTTCGAACATTTATTGAAATAAAGTACTTCAACTGTTATGTATGCAGACGCTACCGTTGGTGACTCTTGACCCTTCCGGAGATATGTGTCGATGCAGAGGGCCTGTTTAAGGACAAAGGGCTTACTCAAAATCGGATTATAATGGGGCTCCTGCAAGCGATGCAGCGAGTTATACTGGGTGAGGCGCTACAAACAGGCCACCTGAATAACTCGGCTGCTATTGGTGTTAGGAAGAAATGCATCCGATGGAACTTGCATGGTTTCGAGAAGGCATTAATCTGACGTTAGTGGCTTTTTTGTAGGTGGACGCGTAAAGGACATATGAAAGTCAACTTCATTTTTTTAAATGGAATGAGGTATTTTTTAATACATCAATCGATGCAGCTGGACATTCGTTATAAAAAAGTACTAACCTATGTATGTCGAAAAGTTAGTAGTTCAGGAGATATTTAAATTTAAATAACTCTAAAACACCATTACTGTCGTATTTACTAAGACGTTACACAAGTAAGTAAACGCTAGCGTCTTACAATTAGTACGACAGTAATGGTGTTTTAGAGTTATTTAAATTGAAATATCTCCTGAACTACTAACTTTTCGACATACATAGGTTAGTACTTTTTTATAACGAATGTCCAGCTGCATCGATTGATGTATTACGAAATACCTCATTCCATTTAAAAAAATGAAGTCGACCTTCATATGCCCTTTACGCGTCCACCTACAGAAAATCTACTAACATCAGATTAATGCCTCCTCGAAACCATGCAAGTTCCATCGGATGCATTTCTTCCTAACACCAATAGCAGCCGAGTTATTTAGGTGGCCTGTTTGTAGCGCCTCACCCTGTATAACTTATAAGAATTCAGTTCTAATCGGAAGTAGCACCTTTGCCGATCAAGGTGTATCTATTCAGTTGCTAAGTTACGAGATCGCGGAACCGCGACCCTATTCGCTATAAGTGGCGACTCGGTGGTGAAATAGACATCGGCTAGTCCTCGTATACCCTTCCTACCTTGACTCAAAATCTCTAAATCCAAACTACCCTCGATTCCCGTATCGCTGCCTGAACCACGGCTCGTAACAACAAACCAATTGGTGTAATCACTGATAATACCTGTAATGATTTTCGGATTTTTAATACCCAAGGTCACACGAAGGTCATTGTATAATTTGTCATTGAAGAGGACTTCACCCCTACTATAACATCGCGATAAAAACAGATATAGTTCCATTAAAAAAAAATTAATGACCTTTATATCTAGAAAAAATGACCTTGAAAAACGTTTTTTTCCTAATCATTATAATGCCCCTTCGGTTAGGTTAATATTATCCTAAAGTTTTTTCTATTACTAAAACTAAGCGAGATATTCGAGGTGGTCAAGTTAGCTGGGACTCCCTATATAATTGACACAGATCTACAACATGTATTTTTTAAATTTTCGATATAGGCCCCCACAAAAAAGTTGTAAACAACAACTTCCAGTATTTTCTCTGTAATTCCGACCAATTGCAATGTTTCCAAAATTTCTTTTGCACGTCATGTGGTCAATTAATTGGTCTAACTTCTCAAAAAGTAGTTAAACGGTCGTTAAACAAGTCGTTAAACCGGATATTGAAAAAGTTTTCGTCCCTTTCAAAGAGTTCGAATATTACTGTGGTTCACTGTAACACGATGGAAAACCAATGTAAATAAAGCTCCGCTGCCGCTGATTCGTTTCTGTCGCAAATCCATCAGATCCGCAGTCCAGTGTCATCGGAATCGAGAAACGAACGGAAAGGACATACGCGTGGAGCTTTACGAGATGCACTTTGCGGCGATAGGGCGTAAAGAGGGAAAGGGCAACTCGCGCACAGGACCAAGAGTGTGATTTTCCGCGAGGAATCGTCGAATCCTTCGAAGGCACGAAATCACTTTAGCGGAATAGGTGTACGGAATCGCCTCCGACCGGATTACCCGAAACCTCACTCCCCCCCCTCTCTCTCTCTCTCTCTCTTTCGGTCTCTTCCTCGGTCTCCCTTTAGCCGTCTGCTCTCTCATCCGGCTTCTTCGCAGCCCCTTTTTACCACCGGTGAAATTCCGAAGCGAAAAGAGAGGGAGAAAGCGAGCAAGGCAACCCTACGCTGCGCCGTTTACGCTCATTCAACCCGCCGCAACCCCGCCGACTGCGAGTCGCGGCGCTAACTACCCGGCAACCAACCCGGCCACCCATTGCGAACGGACCCGCTCATGCCTTGGTACAGCCTGCAATGAATCTCGAAGTTAACAACTTTTTCGCCAAGCCAAAGAAACGTTTCGAGTAAGCGAGTCTCGGTCTGACTTGTCGGGGTGCAGAAGAATCCGAGAACAAGGGTGTATCGAGATTTTAACGAAGGATAGTAGTAGGAGAAGACTCTTGTGAAGGGTGAAATGATTTTAGGATTTCTTATTTCACAGTTAGTGAAATTATGAAGAATCAATTCTTAAAAATGGTTATCAATAAAAATTAATTTCGTTCGCAATATTATGTGCGGCTCTTGTCCAATGAGACCACAGTCAGCTAATTCATCAGCAGACTGTGGATGTTTATGCAATTTTCAATTTTTGTGCGCCACAGCGAACGTAAAAAGTGGAGGGATCTCCCCATTCGGTTGAATAGAATAATAAAAGTGGAATAAAATAGAATCTTATTTTCTGTGGTACAGTAAAAGCTCCTTCGTTGTCCAAAGGCCGGGGGTTTCAGCGGACAACGACCGTGCCCGGACACTATTTTTGATTTATGACTACGTCTTTAGTGAAACGGCTAGTTAAATGACAAAGAAAAGCGTTCGCAGTCAAAAGCAGTCAACTGTCTGGCTTTAGAAAACTCCTTTTTTCCTTGCCATATTCCTTTCCTATTGTTCTCCGTTCTGCGCGGGTCTGGACAGTCCTGGGACACATCTGGCGACCAGATCCACACAGGCCTAATCCTCTCGTTGACAGGCAGTGGAGTGGGTAGGCACTGGACAACGATCGTGTTCATCGACGATTCAGGACAACGAAGGGGCGATTACTGTAGTAGGCTTTCCAGGTCTGAAGTAAATTAAAATCGTACTAAATTCTGTCCTATTTTATAGCCTAGCATTTCTCGAAAATTCTCAAAACTTATAATTGCAGAAAGATCCGCAAGCTATTCATCAGTCTTGCCAAATGTGCCCCCATCAATGACTGTCTTAGAATCACACGATTCATAAAAAATTCGACCTTATAAAAACACCGCGCGAGCAGGCCTCGTCGCTTTTTTTCAATTTCCCCCATTTGTTCTGTAAATTTTAGCAAAAATCACGTGTCCAATATGGTGGTGCCCTAACCTGTCATAAACGCCCGAAATCGGTCAACTTCACACGTGTATGACTTTTGAACCAGCGAATTCTCGACAACAAAACTTACATTTTTGCAATTCTCCCGTCAAAATTTATAGAATTGTGTACATAAAAATTTGAACATTTCTAGTCCGCCGAGGTGAAGTTTTACAAAATCCAAGACTCCAGACCAGCGACGTTTCTTGGTGGAGCCTCGTTTCAATTTGCCAAGAATATCGCCGTACGAATTGCCCTCGCATAGTGCGCGAATCAAGAGGCGGTTGTATGTGGTAGGCGTCTCGATAGGCGACTCGAGGATCGGAAGGAAGCCCGAACAAAGGGTCTCGCGGTAAGTCGGCCGAAGGAACGGCTTCTCGGCCGCGGCGCGGCGTCGTAAACAAGAGTGGCTCGGATCTCCTGAGAAAATTATCCCGCTCGTTATTTACATCTTTCATAAATATTCACTGCCCGCGAAGGGAAACGGAGTAAGAAGGATCGGCGACGGGGTCACGGGGGTGGGGGGTGTGGACAAAGCAGCAGGTTGCGCCTTGCGGAGGACCCGGAGAAGAAGCAAGGAGAGAGGTTCACAGGTTCAACCCGAAGGAAGGGAGGACCGTGGTACAACGCAGGAAGTAACGAGGAAACCGCAGAGCGCGTAAATCTCGCGGCTTTCGGAGGCGATCTCGTTTCAGGATCACCTCCCGCGAGCAAGGGGTTGCCTCGCTACCCTAGACGGTAATACGATCTTGTTGCCACCTAAACGTGTTCGCTGGGGAAACCTCCTGGAAAATATTTCCATCGCGGTCCTTAAACTCCCGCCCCGCAGGTCCGAAGACTCTGATTTTCCTCGTGACTTCCGTGCGCCACGATTTCGTCCTTGGAGCTACTTACTCAACTTTTTATTTCACAATTACTGAAGTTACGGGGATTCTTCCAATGGAAATAATAATAATACACAGGCTAAAACTGATAGACCTCCTGGCAATAGAAACCGAGAGATGGAGAGGAGGAGAGTTTGCTGAAGAATTAGCACAAAGAGACAGGACTGAGCAGGTTCAATGGCAGTACGATAGAATATTAGGGGGCAGATACAACGTAAATTACATACAAATTAGGGACAGCCAGCGAGCAACCTACCTAAATGGGGACTATAAAGGAAGAGACCAAAGCATGATCGCAATGTTCAGATGTGGAAACGAAGAGTTGAGACAAGAACAGGCGTGGAGCTAGCCTGCTTTGACGAGAACAGGTGTGGGGTAGGGCCTACTGGAAGAGGATAAATCCTTTGTGGCCAGGTACGACCCGATAGGATGCGTCCCCCAGCACTCGGGAGCAAATGCGAACAGTAGGACCCCGGGTGCTGGTATATTGGGCTAAGATGAGGATTCGGGCGGTGGGGTTTTAGTGGGTAGGAGCTAGGGATTAAGGGGTCTCGTCCCCCTCAATCTCCATCTAGAGGGGGACTGAGCCCCACACTAGCCCACGCTTCATCTGAGGGGGGTGTGCGTAACGGCATTTCCCCACCAGCCTAAAATAAAAAAAGGCGTGGAGTTAGCTTGTGGCCAGGAGTTAGTCCTCCCAGGAGTTAGTGCGGACAGCGGATCCCTGGGGGGGGGACATTATCACAGGTCAGCATATAGTAAAGGGGCGGTCCATTGACCGTCCCGGGTGTTAGGTTTTTTCAGTGGGTATGGGTACACTGTCCATCCGCGACCTGAGTCCCACATTACCTCCTTCTGGGGTGTGCGTAACGCATTTTTTCCTACATCCTTAACGAAAAAAGGGTGTGGAAACGAAGAGCGGGGAAACAAGTACTGGAAGGAAGAAAGGGAGACAATATGCAGATTATGTAAAGGGGCTAGAAAGACGCTGGATCACGTGATTCGAGAATGCAGCGGCTGACAAGAGAAAACGTAACGATAAGAAAGATGCTAAAGGGAGAAGAAGTAGCAGCCTATAATAACAGGAGGATTTATAACATTAACTCAAAAAAGTTATATTATACAATATATAATTTCATGAATATAAAGAAAATGTAAAATTAAAAAAGCTGGTTGAAGCTGAAGAGAGAAAAAACACAAGAGAGGCTGCTCTAAAATTGATAAAGTTAAAAATATTTTTTTAATTCATAATTTACAAGTATACTTTTTGAAATTTTATTCTTAGCTTATTTATTTCTGGATGTTTTATATTCAAGAAACTTATTTTAAAAAAACACTGCAACAGTAAAAATGGCTTATAAAGGGGACGTATTAAAAACATTTAAACAGCTTTCATTTTTACAGAAAAATCTGCAATCTAATAATTCCAATGATAAATAATTTGTACACGTGTTCTTCGACATTACTAATTGTTTGCTTGTATTCTGAGTTCCTGTTGGACCCGGTGTACCAGGACTCGAGCATCAGTTTAAGGAAGTGTGAACATTGTCTATTGTCTAGATGCTGCACTGGAAGAAGCACTTCAAGGCAGTTCAAGGTCGCCGATTCTGCGAGAACCCCGTGCGCCCTCGGCTTTAGTTGTCGCGTTTGCAAGTCCTCGGTAACTCGCGGGACTTCTCCCGTTCCTTGTTTCCACGTCGACTGTTCGTCGACTCAGGGATTCGATTACCGCCGCTAATTTGTTGTTGTCAGTTTCGGAGCTCCGCGAGAGAGCAACGGCTGTCTTCTCGCCGAAAACTGGCGCGCGGCGCGGCGCGGCGCCTACAGCCCTCGCCATACGCGTTACAAATGATTAAACGGGACTGGGTAACGAATGGCTTCGGGAAAACTCGTTTACATCCGCGCAGTTTCACCCGTCTGTCCCTTTGGCCGTTGCCTTCACTCGATCGAAATTACTGATCTCTCTCCGAGCAAATTGAGACGCGAGAGCACCGAGCTTCGTTCTGCCTCAACAGTGAAAAGAATTATACAAAAACATCGGTTGGAATTCGACCAAATTCGAAGGACATCTTTAACCTCCATATTTGAATTGGTTGATCACTCAATCCTTTACACAAGTCGTTTTATTCATAAGACAAGTGACACAACTGAAAATATCTTTCTAAAAAAGGTATAAATTCCGGTGTATTTTATAACTAATGTACACACAGTGCGTCCAGTAATTTTTAAGATTGGCGGCATGTCTCGGGAACCCGTGACGCAATCTATGCGTTTCAGAATGCAGTGTCCCCACATTCTTCGTTTTAAATTTTACAAGTATTTTCGTAGCTATCAAAAATTCACAATCACAAATTTTCAAGACTATCTGTATGGGGTTAGGAATCTGTATGGGGTTAAGAACCTGTATATGGGGCTAGGAAAAATTTATTTTTATTTAAATTATTTTATACTGTTTAGTCCGTTTTTTTAAATTTCATTTAACAGTTAATAAAATTATAAAGTTGCTTACATGGAAATGGATTCGATTTTCTTTATCCAAGGAGATATTGCAATAAAAATTGCACACAATCTATAGATAAATAGAGTTTCGTCTGTTTTGTAACGTGAAACATTTTAATCGCTTTTAGTGGTCGGTAGGTTTAGTGTTAAAGAAGTTTTCGCTTGAAACACGGGATTGTTTTGTGACCTGAATCACTGTTCAGCGATTTGCGGCCGGTGTCGGGTAAATCGCGCGGAACTCCGCGGCACAGCTGACTAATATTTGCGACGTCGACGCTCCGGGAAAATTCGCGAACGGAATTGTTCACGGTGTGAAGTCGAAGCCGCGGAGATAGCGGGCGCGAGCAAATATTTGGCCGGGACGTACACGGGACGGCCGTTTCCGGTTAATTGTTCGCCTGATGGAGCCAAGTTTCCCGGAGTCTTTCCGCGAGAAAAACAGCCGCGTTTCATTAGCGTTTCGCGAACGGATGCTAATTCCGCAGGGCCCGGCCGCCCGGCAGAAATTATTTCAGTTTCCGCCGGTTTCATCGTCGGCCAGCCGTTCCGGCGCGGCGTTTCTCTTTCCTTTTTTTCTCTGGGCGTTTCTTAGCCGCGAAAGGGGAATTGGTTCGCGCCTCGCACCGAGATATAATATAAATATAATCGCGCGAGACGCGCGTTCCTCTCTCCCCGGTGTCGTTTAATTAATATACTCTTCCGCGTAGGGAAGTGCCGAGCTGTTCTCTCCCCGGGGACCACGCGATGGGAAAAATGGTTTCCACGTTAATGTAGGTCGATTACCGGCGACTCGATATTTCACGGTGTTTTCGAAACGCTTCGGAAAAATGGCGTTTCGCGGCGGCGAATAAATCTTAATGCCGCGAAATATCGAGGACCGCGGCCCCGTCCCCGAAGACGAGTCGCGCGGTAATGAAGATGAATTCGCGATCGGCTGCCGGGGAAATATTGTATTTGCTCCGGGGCCACGCGTGGGAGCCCGCATTTTCAACGGACAAATTGCTCCCGTTGTTCCCCGGTACTCTGACACCCGCTGATCTATCGGCCATTTCTTTATTCATCGGTAATTAATTGGCAACGGAGCTCCAGGCGAGGCAAAATTTTTCTGCGTCTGTTTCACGGCACGGTAGATTGTGGAAGCGGAAGGAAGTCTAAATCTGTTTGAAAATTTGTGGAAAGCATGCCACAGGCACAACGGTTATGTGGCAAAAAATTAAATAATTTATTTAAATTTTTTATTTCGGCCCGTAATGAAAATTAAAAATATGCTTCTTGTAGATCTATGATAGTTAAACATGCGCTGAATATTTATCGGTTAACGGTGGAGAAAAACGATACGCATCGAAAGATGTACGAAGCTGTGGATTTTGACCAGGAGCTGTGCGTACCTAGATTTCCACCTCTTCTAACCGCTTATACCTCGTGCGTAGGGGAAAGTGACCAAATATTGTATGAACCACTTTTTTATTATTTTGGAATGCTCCGTTTCGTCCAATAAATTACCAGTTGTAGATGCATTTCCACCCTATAAGATTCTCGGGTCAAGTTTGTTAAAAAATTAATACAGCTTGGGAGAAATATTCTTTTTTGTGGTGTGTCGTTTGCAGATTTCAGCGAAAGGGGTTCTTAATATGGTACACCCTGAGTGCCTAATATGACACCTTGTGCCATATTCGTCACCCACCGAATTTGCACGCCATCACTAGTAGATTGAAATCTCTGTCTTTGTTTGTTCTTGTCCGCGATAAGAAAAATATATTTGAATATTGTTAAAAGTCGAATAAAGTCATTAGAAAAACGTTGGTGCTCGCCATTGATTTGTGTCGCTCTCGAAAAATTCTGGAAGATGAAACTGTTTGGGCAATCTCTTGACTAGTCTACAATTTAGCCTACTCCAAAAACCACCCCGCCGGAGGGTAAACCCCTCGAAGATCAGGGTAAACACGTAATTCCCTATTCTTTTGACGGGACCAGGTTGGTATCTTTGTCGCGGGATGGTGAAGGAGGTTGCGCAACCTGCGAAACGATCGGACCACGAAGAGTATCGTCGAGTAGGACGATCGGCGATGGTCTGCGGCCTCTTCATCGGCTTTGCCGCGATCGTTTTCGGCAAATTACTCGAATTAATTATGCATTCGGCGACATGGACGGGGTCGGGTCGGGACAAACGTGCTTTGCATCCGAGTATCCGGGTGGAGGGCTGCTATGGACAGAGAAGGAGGCGAAAAATAGAAAGCAGAAGAGGGTGAAAAAGAGAGAGAGAGAGAAAGAATAAGAGTGGCGGCCGGTTTCCACCGGTGCCTCCGGGGGGAAGCAAACAAAGGGGGGCTCGGGCACAAAGTGGACGGATAAGTGGCGGTCGAGTGGCCGCTGGTTGGTTTGGAGATTTATCATTTAATCTTTCCGCGTCGTATTCGCGGCATTGTGGTCTCGGACGCTCGCCTCGGCCTCGGCCGCGGGCTAAATGCGTTTCGAGAGTCTCCACTCGACGCGGCCAGGCTTCGCTGCTATACAGTTTTTTCGTCTGCGTTTCCGTTGCACCGAGACCTGCACCAACTGCACTGGCATAAACCTACCCTTGCGCGCACACGCACACGCGTACATTATATCCTCGAATTTATTTCACGCGGCCAGCCGCTGCGCCATATCCGGCACGTGCAAGCCGCACGCACACTGCGAACCGTCATCCCGGCTATATAAAACCGGTGCGTGCATGAATTTGCATATTAATTCGCCGGGGGTAATCCGCTTTAATGACATCTGGATTAGGGGAAACGCGGCCGGCAGATACGCGCCACCTTCCCCGGGCCTGTTTCAAGAATATCCCCGGGTATATAAATACGTTTTCATAACCGTTTTCCACTGTATTAGACCGCCGCCCCTGCCCAAGCTCTTCCTTCCACCCACGCTCTCCAACGGTTCACCCGACAGGTTTTCTCCGGGCCTGCTCGCATGCGACGCGTTTAGGCGCCCGCGCCCTTCGAAATCGATTCATATCCCATCGATCCCGCCCCGCGAATCAACCGGCCCGTCCAATCTCCGCTCCGATAGATTTTCGAACATTAATTTGAATATTAACTCGGCGAGTAATCCCCGCTTATCGCATCCGGATTACAGGAAATCTATATTCTTCCTGCCGCAGGTTTTCTGCCGAGCGAGCCTTCGCTATTAGCGCGGCAAATCACTCCGTGAGATGGAAGCTGTCTGTTGGTTTCGTTGAAAAATGAAAGTTTTCTGACGTTGAGCGGCGTGGCCCAGAGTTTGATATTGTTACTAGATTTTATGAATTCCGAACAAAACTGAGTGGATGACATTTAATCCTTCGGGGTGTTGGTTTAAAATAAGAAACGGATGGTTTTTCACGTGGAACAGCATTTTTTATGAATTCCTAACGAAAACCAGTGGATAAAATTTAATCCCCCGACGAAGAATAGTGTAACTTAATTCTGCACGGGATGTGTATTGGTTTAAAATAAGAAAGGGATGCTTTTTAATATGAAGCAGCGTCGGCTAGGATTGGACAAAATTGGTCTCGTTCTCCGTCAACATAGAACGTTCAATCGTCTTCAGCTTCATTTCGCAAGTGACCTAATGCTCGGGACCGTATTACTTGTTTCCCCTTTGTCGCCGGCGTCCAACAATATTTTATATGGCAGTTCATTAAGCCGCTTTTACTCCCTTAATTAATGCGACTGAGAGCGAGGAGCGCCGGGAGCAGAGCCGCGCGTTGCGCGTCGTCAAAGGGATTCATTCGATTCAAGAAAAGACGTTCTCGTGTGCAAGCGTCGTCGTCGTCGTCGTCGTCGTCGTCGGCGTCGTCGGCAGGTGGTTCCTACAAAGCCCCGACAATTCTTCCATTTTCCCGGGTATTCGACTTTCCGTAAATTTCTTTTGTTTCGCTTAAACTGCCAGAGAACCCACTCTCCCTCTCTGGCTGGCGAATTGCGCGTCAATTGTTCAGTCGTTCCTCGGTTGCGTCGCGCGTGTCCCGCCCGCTCGTTTACGAAGGCGAGAGGCGTTGAAAACGCGCGTGCACGAAGAGATTGCATTAAAGTTCCCGTCGGTTAAAAGATTCCCCGCGTGTCTGGGGAGCCCGCGATCCTTGGGACGCGCCAGCCTGTGTAACGTCTCGTTCGCTCTTACGGAGGACTTCTTTTCTTTTTCGGGCGGACCTTAGCTCGACGGGAACCCGCGACGCCCAAGCTTTTCATCGCGGACCGGCGAGTTTTTTCATTCGGGGCGCTGCTGTAACGACTTCAATTTACAGGGACGAAAGAATTTTACAACGGATTGGAGAGAGAGAGAGAGAGCAGTCTCCATCCCCTTAGCGAGACGCTAAGGAGGGACCGCCAAGGAAACTCACGGCGCGCGGCGCGCTGTGGGACAAGGGGAATAATGCTTCGGTTCCTGTTCAGGTATGTAGATTCCCGGAGAAAAATGTTGCTTGCTGGATTATTACTGGAATTAATCGACTGTGGAGCTCTGAGTAGAGATGGCGTTCGAAATCACAAACGGTGATTTATCACAGTGATCGCAAAATCACGATCACGGCTGTGATTCTAACTTTTTTATCTCGAGTCATAGTAATTCTTCATCTTTCAGTTAAAATATTGTATTATTTATGTAATTAGTAGAAAGGTATAGACAATTTCTTATTTAAATACCAATACCAGACTATATACGTGATAATTCGTGGTATGAGTAGGGGAAAACGGGGTTTTGCTTTTATTGTTTTTATTTTTTGTTATGTAACATGTCCCGGGAACATAGACTTCCATAAGAACAGTTATGTTCCTATGCTCTCCACCAATCAGAAGCGATCACGAAAAATCACGAATCACTGTAAAAGAACACCGTGATTTCGAACGAACGTGATCGAATCACGTGTGATTCGAAATGAGCAGTTCATCCCATCTCCAGCTTTCAGTATGCCTCAATTCAGGCGATAGTCCTTTTTAACCCCTTGCACTATGTCGAGTCAGACTCACGATGCAGATTTCGAACAAAATCTACTGAATGTATGTTATTAATCCTCGGCGATAAAGCTAGGTTGTTAATTTTTCCAATATTAATTTTTTCTGACTTTTCACCGATATTAACCCTTAGCACTCCATTGTCGGGTGTGACTCGACTTCGTACGAATAAAAGTAAATAAATCGCGTTTTTATATGTATTTGGTTCTTCCTTTATTTATTTAATTTTTTACCGTTTAGTTAAAAACAAATTAAAAAGTAAATAAAACGGGTTTTTATATGTATGTATTTGGTTCTTCCTTCATTTATTTAATTTTTTATCGTTTAAAAAAATCAAATTAAAAAGTAAATAAATCTATGCATACCGTGTAAGTTTTGTAGTTAACATTTTTTCATATTATTACAAACAACGGCAATATTCAAAGTGGGCATAGTTATTGCCCTACCCTGAACAATATAAAAATACATATATTGATGTAAGAAATATTCGGTTAAAGCTTGTTCAAATTGCATATCACCGCGTTTCGTCTCGGAGCGTGATGGATCTGACTCGTTCACTGTCTAGTCATCGTGTGCGCACGGTGCGCCAGAGCCTACACAGAAGTTTCTACTTCAAAAATTCTGCAGACGGCGCGGCGTCGATAAAAATAAGGTGGCAGAGGTCGACAGTGTCCTACAGGGTAACGGGTAAAGGGTCATTGACAGCCGAGTATCATCCAGAAATCTCCGAATATGTAATTTTCGTTGTATCAGGTTTGACGCGAGGTTGACGCGATCGGACACGATCGTTATTAGCAATTTCGTGAAAATTGTAACTTCGATTGACCGAGCACCGGTTAATTTATAGATCTGATAATACAGTTCTCGTACAATATGCGCATACAGATTAAATATAATGGAGCACCGTTTATGCGGATTAATCTAATTTTCATATGGTCCGCGGACTTGCTAACGGCACTCTGAACCCGCGCAATTAGGTAACGATGTTATTAACATTTCAAACACGCCACGTTCTCGCGGATCGAGCGCCGATAATATCCATTGTCTTACGGGTGGCACGGCGGTGTGAGTTTTTACTGTGTAACTCGCGTAATCGATTACAATTAAAGTTTCACATCCGATTTTGGGGACATGCAGAAAACTGGACAGGAGTATCGTGTGTTCGCATAATATATTTAGACCAGAGAAAACAGTTTAAAATCGAGGTTGAATCAATATTTTTTAATGCCTTAACACGAGCAAATCTTTTTGAAAGAGTTCAATTTTTTACACCGACTGGGACACTCGATTCGAACGCACGAAAATTAAAGCCTGTTCAACTGTTTATATTTTTCAATGTCGTGTCAAAAAGAAGGGTTGGAATAACTATTGGGTTGGAACGAAAGTTCGTAACGTTTGTAAATTAAAGTTGAAAGCTAAAATTCATTCAATAGCAGATTTTCCATGCCGTTGTATTAGTTTTTGCCCTTTTCGAGGTATCTTCTCGTGTTATTGAATAAACATACGAATAAATACTTTAATTTTATCTTCAATTCTTCATTTTAAAACGCTGCGAACTTTCTTTCCAACCCAATATTTTTGGATAAACCGCGCGGTACCAAATCGACAATTGGATCATGTAAACATTCGAGAAGAATTGAATTTTTTACACCCACTGAATACTCGATCCGAAACCATAAAATTCAAATCCTGTTTTCATCTCTCCAACGCGGTCGCGTCTCGATAAATAAAACACATAGTCGAATATATGTATCTCCGAGAACCCCATCTCTCATATACATTTCATTAAAATCAAACTCTGCACGGCTTCGCTAAGCTCGAAACAATCCAGTCCGATCCGCGCCTTCTATTGTCGGCTGCGCGGCTTTCATTCGACGCGCAATAAAACGGCAACAAAAAATCGTACGTCAAATTTTATGGTGTCGTTGTAAAAAAGAGACTTCAATCCTCAAAGCTATAGTACTTGGAAAAAATTCTCCGTGGAGTCTGAATCTATAAAATTTTTGATCCATCTTCGCGTTCCCAGCTTCCCGACTCATACAAGAAATCTCTTTAAACCCTTGCCTTACAATGTCGTGTCTGACATTTCGTTTTAAATCTTACAAGTATTTTCTCATGGCTATTAAAAATTCACAATCTGTATGGGGTTAGGAACCTGTATGGGGCTATTATATTTTATATTATTAATTTTAATATTAATATTAATATATTATAATTATATTTTAAACTTTTTAGTCCGTTTTAAAAACGTGGTATTTTTAAAAAATTTATTTTTATACTCTCTCCTATTCTCGAGGAGAAATACTCTCCTCCTTTTCCATCATCATACAACGTCCCCCACTAAGACCGTAGACACGTTGGGTACATCATATCCGTGATTCCCCTCATCTGGTAACACTGCTTGGTGGTACCATCAGTGACCGATTTGTTAAAGCTCGTCAGTTCGGCGGCGCCACCAGTGTGCGCCCGCCGTTGCACCACCACTGCAAACTAAGGTTTGACATCACACGCTACGTATGTGACCAGTACCGAATATGCGTGTGAAATGAGGCGTCCACGATTTAAAGTTTCACGTGAAAATCCCAGTCGCACATTTCGCGGGTCCACGCTGGCACCGTTTTTCGCGCAGGTTTGCTCGCATAAATCGGCGGGGTGAATGTCACCGACGACGGTTAAACGAAGTAGCACGGTAATGCCGGCCATTCACGGACGCGAGCCGGCTATCCCGTCTGAAAAAATTTTTTAATTAAATCCACGGAGTCGGAAGCTTTTCAGAACGGCCGACATTTTTTTGCGAATCGTCTCAGACCGGTGGCACGCCGCGCCGCTCCGGTGAGGGCCGCTCATTTACGTACAATTGGCTGGTTAAAGCCCACGGGAAGCCGGCAGTTTTATTATCGCGAGCATTCACCGGTTCCGCGAGCTGTCGGTACAAGTTTCGCGAAAAACGAATCCGCCCCTGAAAAGAAAATCCGCGCGTCCGTTCTGTTCACCCGGTCACGTTTCGCGAACGATCATCTCGGCCATCACCGATTTGGTACTGCCGTTACGGGAACTCCAAATGTCCCTCATGGTGACTCGTTTCTCATATCGTTCATCCATAAGAAAAGTGACACAACTCGAAATATATTTCTACAACAAGTATAATAATCAGGGGCCAAAAATAACAGTTATTCTAAAATTTTCCACGATAAAAATCATTAATAAAAAGTTGATTAAGAATGTTGATGTTTAAGATAACCTACACAAAATATAAAGAAAAACATCGAAGAACAAAATGGTTAAAAAATATCGATTTTTATACTTTTTGGTTACAAGTAACAGTTATCAATGAGAGAAATTTATTTCGATCGCTCATAACAGTTATTAATGAGAGAAATTTATTTCGATCGCTCATAACAGTTATCGATGAGAGAAATGTATTTCGATCGCTCATAACAGTTATCGGTGAGAGAAATATATTTCTATCGCTCATAAGAATTATCGATGAGAGAAATTTATTTCGAGCACTCATAACAGTTATCGATGATCGAATTTCTTTTCACTTGTTCATAATAATTATTGACGAGAGAAATTTACTTCGGTTACGTATTTAATTATTGAGTTGTCTACTCTTTTTCGGATGGAGCAAGCCTGTGAAATTCATTGAGAAGGTTTCGTACAACTAGACGAATCAACAGACCATAAGAACAACACAAAATCTGTTTGTTGACTGTCTTTGTACACTGACGACTCTGTTCCACTCGTACATGGATGTAGAACTGTTTTATGAATAAACAATATATGAAATAATTGATTGTCTACCATTTGAAAGTTGTACTATTTAATAATAACTATTATAAATTTTCTTCATCAATAATTGTTATGAGCGATCGAAATAAATTTCTCTCATCGATAATTGTTATGGGCGATCGAAATAAATTTCTCTCATTGATAATTCTTACGAGCGCTCGAAATAAATTTCTTGTATCGATAACTGTTATGAACGATCGAAATAAATTTCTCTCATTAATAACTGTTATGAGCGATCAAAATAAATTCCTCTCATCGATAACTGTTATGAGCGATCGAAATAAATTTTTCTCATTAATAACTGTTATGAGTGATCAAAATAAATTCCTCTCATCGATAACTGTTATGAGCGATCGAAATAAATTTCTCTCATCGATAATTGTTATGGGCTATCGAAATAAACTTCTCTTATCGATAATTGTTATGAGCGATCGAAATAAATTTCTTGTATCGATAACTGTTATGAAATTAGGGTCCCTGATAATAATAAATATAGAGGGTGTCTCAAAGTTCCTTCAACATCTGGAAATCGGAGGCTCCTGAGATCATGTGAAGCAACATTTTCCTCTGCAGAAATGGCGTCCGCGGCTTTGTTATGGAGTTATTAACGAAAAACACAATTGACAGTTGGCGCGCCGCGCCGGGAAATTTGTCTATACACTACAGACCTTTGAACTTTTACAGGCAGATCGATTTATATGGGACTGTCGTAAAGGCTGGGACAGTGCTAAAGGGGAACGCCAATGTCATGGTTGTCAACTTTGTTTCTGTTCATAAACAAACTGTTTGTACTGCTGAAATTGAAATTGTAACTGATAACGACACCTTTCCAACGGTATCAATTTTTTTGCGTAATTTTCGTCCTTTACGACACTCCGTTACTTTCAAGAAAGTAAGTAAGTGGTTTATACCAACGTCAGTGGTTTATAAATTCTTATCTTGGGTGTATAAAATTATACTTAAATAAAAATAAATTTTTAAAAATACCACGACTTTTAAAACGGACTAAAAAAAGAATAAAAAAAAATATAATTTTTCCAAGCCCCATATACTGGTTCCTAACCCCATACAGGTTGTGAATCTCCGAGTGAGTATCAACGAGCATCGCGCGGGGAGGTGTAACGGTTATATTTTTTTAAAATAGTTGACATCTAAACGCATAGGCTTTTTTAAAATTAAAAAAATTTTTTTTTAAATATTGCATTGTCATCCAGTTCTGAGCTATGTTTAAAATTTCGAGTCTCTAGCTCATCGGGAAGTTAGTTTAAAATCAATTGCAAGATTTGTACCGAACAGACAGATACACAAGCAAGAAAGCGAGCTAATGAAAACGTGGTAAAATTAGTATTCTGTTGAAACAAAAAATTCTCACAATAGACGCAACCTTTATGATCAAAATAAAAAAACAATTACCCTGATCGGGTGAGTGGTTATTGACATAAAAATTCACCAGTGCAGACGTTTTTTCTTGAAATCGCAACACACCGTCCAAGGATACAATCAATTGCTTTTCTATTCACAACAGACTGAATAGAAAAAAGAAAGGATTCCTACGATATCTCCGAGAATAAATCCAACGAAAATGGGACGCTTCACACCGCGCCGACACAGAGGAACGTTATCCCGGGCAACATCAAAGGCGGGGCAGAGTGGTCAATCTTCCCTTAATTAAGTCCAGCAGAGCAACTTCTTCGCACGTCTGAGGAAACGTGCCCTATAAACGATCAAACCGTAATGCCGGTCGAGTGCAAAGCACGCGGCATAAGTTGTTTTGCCGTGGAACTAACCGGGGCCTCGTTCGTGCAGCGTTTGATCGAAGCGAGGAGAGCCCGGAAGGCAGGCACGAAACAGCAGGAACTCGGAGCGAGAGACCGCTCGGGGGCGTGTGCGCCGGATTCAAAGAAACGAAAGAAACGAGAAGGAAACGAGACGAAACGAAACGAAGAGGAGGAAGTGTCCTGATTGACCGGCGCGGCGGTTGCCCGGTACGCGAACTTTCCCGACCGTCAGAAAGACATGGAACGGTACACAACGGTGTTAACGAACGATGTAATAGCCCCGGGACAGGCTCCTCGGCGGCCTTTGTGACCGCTCGTGGACCCGGTGACCGAGGCAAGCGTCGTTTCAACGGCATTACCGCCGCCCGCTGCTGACCAAATGCGATTTCATAACTGGGACGCACCGACCGTCTGCGTGAAACCGAAAGAGAACGACAATCCCTGACAGCGCACGGTGGGCCAAATCGACGCGCTAGCTGTTCATGGGCTGAATAAATCAAAATCCTTGTTTAGACACAGTAAAGTCGCGATTCTTGTCGAACAGCCTGTGTTCTGCACGGACAACTATCGCATATCGACATTATTTTTTTATAAATATTTTTCCTATTATCGATCGTATGATCGTTAAACAAATGATGTGAAAATGTTCTCGGCGCAACGGTTCGATCTTGTAATTACAAAAAAGCAAATTGTGCAAGTTAAATTAAACTTTCAACGTTTCAATCCCTATGCGGATCATTCTCAAGAAATTATTCTTTTGTGACTGCGTCTGCCGCGCCGAGAGATCAAACGAAAGCCGAACGTAGAGAAGGACAGCATGAAATACGGAATCGCGTGGTCGAAGTGTATCGGTGTGAATCACTACCCCAATCGAATGTATAAAAACTTATTGTGCATTTTTGTGTATTTTCCACAATATTCCTTCTCAAACATTTTCTGAGATATTGTTTCTACGTGGGCGATATTATTGTGTGCTCGAGCTGCCATCTAGCGGTTCTGCTCGGTAAGCGGCTCTCGATCGTCACTACAAACCAATATGGCGGCGCCCTTACCTGTCAAAAACACTGCAGATTGCTCAACTTTAAGTGAGCATAACACCTGAACCATTGATCCTACAGGATCGAAACTTGGATCTGCAGCTGCCCCGGATACAAATCTACAGGATTACATACCAAATACATCATAATTTATAGGAGAAAGGCACAAATTTTGAGTCCGGTAAAGTAAAGTTTACCCAAACAAACTGTTTTCGAAATTTTTTACTGATATCTATTGTGTGCACTCCCTACCCTGCAACTCTTGTTCTAAACCTTCTTTTGTCAGATGGTTGCAACTGGGTGAAATATCGTGCGTCCCGTTACAGGTAACACCCTGTACATTCTTCAAATACCATATGTGCAAGAATCGAAATGCAAAAAATGTTCGTTGGTTTTCCAGAACAAAATCCGAAAAGTTGAAAAACGGCTTCGGAAACCGGAATACCCCCTTAAGGCTGCCCGATCAATGGCCTCAGAAGGAACAATCGGCGAACCGGCTGCGAAGAAAGGACGCGATTCGAGGATATCCAACGTCGGACAATAATCGTCCGTCGCCGACAGTCGGTTTCATTATCGTCGTTATCGTTAATCCCGAGGAAAACTTGATTCCGCCGCGCGCAACTGCCTCGCAGGCCTCCTCGCCCCCCTTTCTTGCCCCTCCCGCCAGCCCGTGGCATCCTACTTTCTTTTCTGAGCCGGGCTTCCTTCGCGTAGTCTTCTGCCCGTGTAATTAAGTTCTTCACGGGCCGGAGGCTCGGTGCGCGGATGATGAAAGGATGGCGCAACAATCGGAGCTCGGCTGGCTACCATCTTCAACGACAAAGACGCAGCCCTCGCGATTCCGCGGCCTTTAATGTTTGGCTATGCGCGCGGCCCACGATACCATGAGGGTGGTAAACACCGCCATGACAAAGAGATTCGGATCCGTCGGGCTTGGGTGCAGTCTGCTAGACGACGGGAATCGCTATAGCGCAGATTGCTATAGCTCGGGTGTAACGCGGCCTCCGTCGTTTCCGGGAAATTTTCCGGAACAATTGGTCTGAATCTGCTATAATTGAAGCCGTTCCGCAGAAGAGATCTGTAACTGGCAAAATTAATTTCCTCGGTAATGTTGTAAATACTACTTTTTAAAATGAAAACTCCTTTAGGCGCACCGCGTACACAATTTTTGCTGGCTACCGAGTGAGTCTGATCCGTCACGCCCCGAGATGAAACGCTGGGGGGGGGGGGGGGGGCGAGTTTAACCGAGCGAGCGAGAAACAGACGTGCATGTTCCGTCGCGCAGTATTTCCAAATTCTCGGAAATACTCTCCTCCTGTTCCCCTTCTACTACCCCATTCGGAGACCTTTCGAGGCATCTGCCAGATGTTTACTTTTATATACAGGATGTCTCGTAACTGGTGGTACAACCGAGCAGGGGGTGATACTACATGAAAAAAAAGAAAGGAATAACACTTTTTCGTTTGGCAACTCGTTTTCGAGAGAATCGAGTTTGATAATGCAGCGAAGAAGTTTTTCTGAATGACTGAATCAAATTTTGGCAATGGAATCAAAACTATTTGTCAAACTAATCTCACTAGTTTATTTTTCAAATTTTTCTTCCGAAATTATCATACAACATAGTGGAATAGGCCTACAGGGATAACCACGGAAAAAACACATTGAGGATAGTACCTCCGTGGTAATGTGGAAACCTATCGATACCGGTGTCGCCCTAATGCGTCACGGGCCTGAGCACTTGGCCCGTCACGGGGAGCGAGACGTGCGGGAGACGCAGGCCTCGAAATCGGGCCGAACGGGGCAACCGTTGCCGAAAATTCAAAGTCGATTTTCTCGGAAACAAAGCATTCCCACAAAAAAATTTTATTCTATATTTTCGACTCATTTTTTCTTATTCTGACTTATTGTAGTATCACCCCCTGCTCGGTTGTACCACCAGTTACGAGACACCCTGTATATGCTTAAAGATACAAGTGCCATTTTAGTAGTTTTGATAAAATTACCGTATGATACCGTTAAATTTAACTTAGTAATTGAACTTTGTACAAAAATTGCGGATCGACAGAGGCAGCAATTACCCGTATTTATCGAGGATAGAGAACAATCATCCCTCCAGATCACGGGGAAGGGATGGGGCCGGAAGCAGGAAGAGGCACGCGCGCATTAAAACGCAAATCCGGCGTAGTAGCGTATACAGAGAAACAGAAAGAGTAGCCGGTTTTTCTCGCCGCATTGTTGGCCGGGTCAACAGCCGCAATTTTTCTGGCGTTCGCGCGGGCAAATTACACTCTTCGTCGGCGGGCCGGGTCACGAGGAAAATACTTGGCCGCGTGCTCTGAAATTCGGTAGGCACGTAACTACCCCTAATGTGCCGGTTCTTGTTTTTCCACCTCACCCCCCGCACACCCCTGCGCTCCATTCACCATTCGTCTTTTTCCGGAGGCGTCGTGTCGCGTCGTTTCCGCGTCGCCCTCCGGAACAAACAGACGCGTTATAGCGTCCCGAAGAAGCGTGCGCGGCCCACGACGAAAAAACCCGGGGGAAATCGCGTCCGCGACGGTAGATTTAAGACGGGACGATTGTATTACGGCAATTGCCGAGCTAAACGCGCCGTTCGGGCTCGTTTCCGGCCCGGTTTTTGCCCGCTGTTCCACCAGCGCAGCGGTGCGACGGCGTCCTCGCGCCGTTCACCGACTTCCGACCCGCCATCGACTTCCTTCCGCCACAGCGGCGTTTCTTTCCAAGAACCCCTCAGCGTCTCCTCCGACGAAGACGTCGCGACGCGAGTCACCCTTTCTACGATATTCAATGATGTTCCACTTTATGTCGCATTCACGCAAAATAAAAATTTTCCACGTGAATTGCGACGAACTAGAATGAAATACAAGTAAGGTCGCGACTCTTGTCAAACAGCCTGTGTTATGCACGGACAACTATTGCATACCGACATTATTTTTTTATGACTGCGTCTACCGCGCCGCGCCGACCGGCGGCCGGCCAAAAGTACAAAGCCGAAGTCGAACGTAGCGGGCCTCTGAATTGTGCCGGCGACGGTGACTGTGCGCGTCTCTTTCTTTCCCATACGCTGTCCTTCCTTTGGCGTTCCGGCAGCGTTCCTACGACGTTGGTCGGCATCTTTTTTTTTGTTTTAGGGAGATGGGGACATGCTGTTACGCACACCCCCCAAGATGAAAGTTGGGTGGTAGTGTGGGGCCCGGCTCCCCCTAAGATGGAATTTGGGGGAACGAGAGTTATCCCTACCCATACCCACTAAAACCCCACCGCCCAAGGGCTCACACCCGTTTCCTCTTCTGTAGTCAGGAGCAGGGTTGCCATATTCGGCGGCTGCCAGGCCCCTTACGTTTCCGTCCCTCGCCTAGATGCTCCGTAAAGCCTGCCTTCGCTTCACCCACTCTTACCACTACCACTGCCGCGTGCCGAGTCGGTAGCATGCTCCACGCGGACGCGGCAGCGGTAGTGGTAAGAGTGGCGGAAGCGAAGACGTAAGAAACGTAAGGGGCCTGGCGGCCGGCGAATATGGCAACCCTGGTCAGGAGGAGGAGCAGCCAGAGTCCCACTACTCGTATTGCTCCTGACTGCTCCTAAAATCTCTCGAGTATACCACTCCTGTTTATAGTATCTAATGCAGTGGCTAGGCACCTGATAACTATCGCGTACGCGGTCGCTGACAAATATCGCGGACCTTACTGTAGTATTTTAATGTTACATCCTGTTTCTGAGGAGCGTATGAGGGTTAATATGAACTCATTTCTACGTCCAACGGTAAGAAAGGATTTGAAACACAGTTTCAATAAACAAAGGGTCAGGAATTAATTTATACACCCAATAAGTTCAGTCTTAGTCTTGCGAACGTATACCTCTTGTTAGTGTTCGTCAGGTTCGTCGTTAAAAGAATCTGGAAAGAGCACGGACCAGTTCAGTTGCCGCGTTCTCGAACGAGTTCTCCGAGAAGAGCCTGGTTTGATTGCGCGGACTTTTTGCATATTTATTTCTCCGGGCTGCGTATTCCACGGGAGTTGTATCGTGGTGGGAACCGTGAACTCCATAGAATTTTTATCCCCGTCGTCAGCGGGCGTAACGGCGGCGGCGATTCAGGGCATAATGAAAATAACATTTCCGTTTTGACTTTCAATTTTGTGGCGGTGCTTCAGCCGGCGTTGATCCCGCGTTCACAATGGATTTACACGACCGCCAATATGGGCGTAGCGCGGTTTATCGAGCCCCGGTGTTCCTATCTCGCGGATTTGTTAATTTAAAAGGTAATATCCGTGCGCGCGCATGATATACTGCCACTCCGGCCGATAATCTACGCCGGGATCCGTTCGCGCGTATTTCCGTTTCCATTCTCTATCCCCCGGCGATTTTTTTTGTTCCTCACTCCTCCCACTATCCCACCCCCCTCTCTCTCTCTCTCTCTCTCTCTCTCTCTCTTTTGCCTTTTTTTTTGTTCGCTCATTGTTGTCATCGATCGATTTCAGCTTTTCCTTCGCCTGAGCCTCTGTGTGCCCTTCATCCCCCCCGCCCCACCGGTTTTCCCAGTCGGATTTCCATCAATCCCGATTCGCTTTTGCCCGTTCCGCGCGCTATTCTTCCGGCTGAATTATTTGCTCGTTTTATTGGCCCCCCATCGTATTCCTCGGGAACGGCGTCGTTGTCCGAGTTAATGGACAGGCGACGGGGAACACGCGACACGGAACGTCGCTAGTATTTCACTTAAGTTCGACCATTCGACTCTCGGCCAGCACGCGGCCACACGACGATCCAGTATTTATTGTCGGCGGACGCGTTACGTCCACTTTCGGCACGGAGAAACTTATCTCGAGCCGAAGTTTACTGGCACCGGCCAACGGAGAAAAGTTGCCCACCCACCCTCTTGATTCTCTGCTTCTCTGCTTCCCTGCTCGCTTGCGTTTCTGCTTGAGGGGCTGGATTCACCGCACCGGCAACAATGAACCTCTCCGAATCGCGATAGACGACCAGCGACACCGCGACTCATCACCCTTTTCGAGTCCCCTTCCGCGGGAAACGCTTTCAACTAATTCTTTTTCCGCCAAATTGAAACGCCGAACGTCGCGCCAGTCACGCTATTGCACACAAGAGCACCGCTTTTCGGCGACACATGTATTTCGTGGGACTTGCCAAGTTTTGGGTCCTGTACGATATTTAACCCTGAATAAGTAACCTTTCGTAATAGTGACTAGACTGCGGATCTTTACGCATTTATGGCTTATGAAAATGTTAAAAAAATGCTAGAATATAAAATTCGATAGAATTTCGTAAGATTTTTATTTGTTTTGCACGTAAAATAGTGTTTCATTCCATTTCACTTTCCTCAAAATTGTGTATAAAAATTGTTATTGCATAAACGTCCGCAGTCTAATAATGACGATGAAGGTATGACATTTAAATCTTGTGGTATTAGATCTTTGTTTGCGTGCTGTGCGACTTGACAAGGTGTGGGTCTTCATAGACATTTAATCCTGGGTGGTACTACTTGCGGTGTCATGTCTTTTATTGAGTCGTGGGTCTTGTCAATTTGTGGGTAATTTTAGACATGTAATTTTTGGGTAAGATGCCTTTCATAAAAATGGCGATCCCACACCCACATATTGACAGGACCCACAACTCAACAAATGAAATGACAACGCAAGGAGTACCGCCCAGGTTCTGTGAAAATATAAACGTTGTCACTGTAGAACTTCCATGTAAAATCTGCACTTTCTCGATTTTTTTGAGGTTTTTGATTTTTTACAAGCAGGATTTTCAATTTAAAAATCTGAAGCCAATTGCAGAATATGTATTTGGGTCCTTGACATGTGTCAGATTTTTCTCAGAATCTCTAAACATCATTAACTAGGAAAAATAGGCCAAAAACTGGTTTCTCTATTTTACCCCATAACTACCCTCCCGATCGAGATACAGGGTTGAAATTGTACTCAGTATATTTTTGCTTGATGCCCTACCGAATGACTGGCCACGAAATAAAATCGCGTGCGCGTTATTAGTTGTTTACGAATTATCATAGTGGAAATGCATAGTAGCAATATGTGTTCCTACGGGGAACAGATCGGGGGAAAGTGGGGATCGGGCGAAGCGTCCGCAATGCCCTTCTTGCCCCGTTCCCGTCCCGCTAGTTTACACTCTTTCACTGGACAGTACTGGCCCAACGCTCTTTAACTTCGGTGATCGCACGAGAAACGGTTTTTGCAGCGAGGCAGTAGTAAGTTGACCAAATATTTGAAAATGTTATTGCCCTTTTAAAAATTTCAAATATGTTAAATCTCAGCAAGCCCGGAGCCCGACCCACAAAGACCGAATCCAGGTGACTTTAGATTTCCACGAACCTTTTGATCCTTCTGCCAGATGCATTGGCCCCTCTTCCCCAGTACCCGGCAGATCAGCTTCGCGTCCTGTCCGGGGTTCACTTCGGTGTATTGCGGCTTCTCCTCGAACTGCTGTATGCCGCGACACACTGCAACCACACAACGAAAAAAACTCATTAACGGATTGCGATTGCTATGCCGCACACGGGCGGATCAACCTGCGAGCCCGGCCGTCGTCAAAGCGAGGTAGCAACGTGCACCCGTGCACGCGCGTGATGCTTACGTACCATATATCGGTCGATGAGAAAGCGAATCCTCGCGTGGCGAATATATAAACTGAAAGTTGTTTCGCTTCGAAGGCTGGAAAGAGGGCAACGAGATAAGGGGGCGGAGTAGAGAGGGGGTTGGCAGGTGAAAGAGCAAGGGCTCGTTCGAGCAAGCGCAGGCTTATCCGGCTATTAAAGCAGGCAGTTGCTCGTTAAAGTTGTTATTTAATTCGTAACTTCGACGGGATTCGTTTAACCCACCCTGTAGTACGGATACAACCACCCTCGACGCGTACTATACACAAGAAGCGGAATTCTATCAAACAGATAATCGCATCCCTCGTTCGAAACACGCCCTACACACAGTCGAATAGTGCCTTGATCGATCAGCGTCTCAATTACTTCTTCACAAAATCTCCCTCCCTCTCTCTCACTCTCTCTCTCTCCTTATTCGATAACAGATGCACCCTTCTCCGATGATTAACCCTTCAGGCGACGGTACCACCCTTTGTGTCGACACACATGTCCTTGCTAATGGTTTCTCGATATCTTATGGCACTACAAGCACTCGAGAGCAAACATACTTAGCTTAAACAATGGTCTCGGCGAGGTCTCCATTAATCTTTCGATCGTGGAGGGTATAAAGGCATAATAATTGTCATTTTGTGGCGCGATAGTTCATGGCTGATTCATTCTTTAATGGATCCTCCAATTGAATGTTTAGCAGCTGATTTTACTTTTTACTAGACTTTAGCAGTCTTTAATGGTGCCTTGGGGTCGCTGTTCAAGTGGCGAAGATTAACACACTAATGTTTCATACGACTATAAAATCCACAGTGCAATTAGTAGCATAAGCCAATGTCCGATTCCCTTTGCCGCACACTGGACATCGCTTTCAAAGATCCGCTAATTCGCATCGCTGTAACACGCGATTTTTCTCTCCTTTATTTCGTTCTTCTCACTTATGTTTCAGCACCTCATTTGCACCCCAAAGAGCCACTCGGCTAACGGCCGCGCACGATAAATAAGCAAGCGGATACACAAGAGTGCGAGCCAAGAGACAGAATTTCCTTTTGTGGCCGGGCATGCAACAAACCGTCCCCGCAATCGGAGCGATGGCGCGCGTTACACTGTTACACCCTAACACAGCCTCATCTATGGACAGCAAAGCCCCGTGACCCGAGTGGCCGAGTTAGGCGAAAACGGAAACGGCGAATTCGGCGGGTTCGTTCTCTCGTTGCGGGCCGCGTGAAAGTTTTAAGCGCGCGCGGCCGGATTGCGCCGTTAAAAATTCAATTTTTCAGCGAGATGAGAATGATTAATAAAGCCCCGGTTTTTGCCGGAGTGTCCTGGACGTCCGTCCGCCTCTCCGCAACGCCGCTCCACTCGTTCCCCGCGGTTACGCGGCCACGGGAAATAACTTTGCAAAATTAACAAGCCGACCGAGAGTCGGATTCGTATCGCCAGGACGAGGCTCTGCGTTTCGCAGCCGGACGAAGTGGTTTTAGCTAGCGAGCCACTGTGATTTCGATCTCTCTGGATCCACCATAGTGTCGGGATACTGAATGATCCGGGTGAGCGACCTCTTCCACAATCCTCTGGACACCCGCTTGCAAAATACACCAGTGTCTCTAAACGCGTTACCTACCGGCGATTATTCCATACTTTTTAAGTCCATGATCCATGGCTGAGGAATTTTCAGTGGGTCCTTCGGTAAATACAGTAATGTCAGACTGTAAGTCATTTCTCGGTTCTGTGTTGTGACTTTCTTTTTGTTGGGGGGTAGTGTGGGGCTCAGCCTCCCCTAAGATGGGAGTTGGAGGGAATGGGACTTCCCGTAGCCATACCCACTAGAAACCCACTGTCCAAGGGCTCTCACCCGTTTCCTCCTCTCAATCCCAAGAACACAGAGTCCCACTACTCGTAAGAGCCAAGAACAGGAGTGGCTCCGAAGCCGGAGGACGGACTATCGCGCAGAATTGCGAATAGCGGGCTAACGATAGTTTATAGTCTCCGGCTGGAGTACTGGAGGAGAAGGGACCTCAGAAGGCGCCCCTGGGCGGTGGGGTTTTAGTGGGTACAGACCCGAACATTTCACTTTGAAACTTTAATTCACTCAATAAACTGCCAACATTTTCCGTATTTCTTTGTGTAGTATACGCCGTTGCAGCTCCCATAGTTGTTTGCACGAAATTCTTCTCACAGTGGGCAATTCGGACGAAATCGGCGACAGAATCCAAGAACTTTCGATAGAAATGAGATAGAGCGATTAAATTTTTTTAAATTGAAGCTGAAACATTGTAGAATATGGGAAAAATAGGAAGATTATGGTACGAACGTTTTTTAACCTTGAAAAAATTAGTTAAACTCGTACAATTTCATGAAAATTGAGTTTCAGTCCCACGCGCGGAAAAAATTTTTGGTAATTGTTGACAAAAGGTCTGCGTCCTCCGATTTTGATGAAATTTTAATATGTTATGCAGCAACACATTTTGAACACCTTTTTCCTTTTCCAATATAGGGGGTCGCTTTTAGTTTCCGAGATATTTGCAAAAAACTATCGCTAATACTGTATCGAATTTTTCGTATTGCTCCACGCTCCGTGGCACCGTAAGGCTGTCCCGACGCGGCGTTTGTTTACATTTTGCTTGTAAACACGCTGTGCACATGACAGATAGAAAATAGGGTCTCACTCCCATATTATATACTGGGTTGTCGGGAAAGTCACGATGCATTTTTCGTATCCGTCTCTTGCGAAAATGTATTATATATATAATATATATTATATATTACATATATTTCATATATTATATATATACTATATATTTTTTTTCTTTTAAGATTGGAAGCTTACCCTATATATGTATGACTAGATTGAGACCCTGTTTACTCTCTCATCTCCACAGCGTCAAAATGTAAACAAACGCCGCGCCGGGACAGCCTTACGGTGCCGCACAGCGTGCAGGAATACGAAAAATTCAATACAGCATTAACGATAGTTTTTTGCAAATATCTCGAAAACTAAAAGCGACCCCCCTATATTGTAAAAGGAAAAAGTTGTTCAAAATGTCGAAATCTATAACATATTAAAATTTCATCAAAATCGGAGGACGCAGACCTTTTGTCAACAATTACCAAATTTTTTTAATACATGCTATACATCATCAAGTAAACGTTCAAATACTTCATTATGTTTAATTTTATTGTGTTTTATATATCAGAATACAATATACCTTCAAGCTAGTGGGTTATCAAATCATTTCAACCAAAGTTATTACATTAGCTTTGTTCACGAAAAGCGATTTCTTGCAAAATCCTGAGGTCGTAGACAAATTTTGAGACCAGATTTGAAATCAGCGTGAAAAAATCTACGTGAAATGATGTATAGCATGTATTAAAAAAAAGTTTTCCGCGCGTGGGACTGAAAAACCTCAATTTTCATAAAATTGTACAAGTTTAATGAATTTTCTCAAGGTTAAAAAACGTTCGTAAGATAATCTCCCTATTTTTCCCATATTCTACAAAGTTTCAGCTTCAATTTTAAAAAAATTTCATCGCTTTATCTCATTTCTATCGAAAGTTCTTTTTGGACTGAATGTCCAACTGCAGACGTCTTGAAGACGTCTGTACTACGTCTTTGTGCTATCTGGGGAGAAAATGTATAAGATTTAAAATGTTAAAGCAGAATACATTTATCACGAGTGAGACTTGTTGCTCTCTATGGATCTGCAATAAAACAAAATAGCTGCAATTTGGAACAATGCGCATCTGAGAAACGGGATCCCGAATGAAACTAGAGTGCGGAAATCGGTATTCCAAGGCCGAAGTTCACGATATTGCCCGAGTTTACGGTATCGATCAAACTCGAAAACCGCTCGGGGTAGTTGGCCCCAAAATATTCTCGCGAAGTATTCTCGATACCGTGATATTAATTTCATCGAAGGCGGGGGATGGTGACGGGGTCGCTGGATCGCCTCGCCGCCGCGACGCGCGCCGCAAACAAGTAGCCGCGAACTCGCTTGAATTCCAGCGGCGCTTTATCTCTGGCACCCGGCGAAAATAAGTCCTCCCCCGTGTTCTCGAGGCTGCATAATTCAACGAGGGTTGGAAGTTACATCGTAACTTCTGGCAAGGTCTTTGTCTCGGCCGTGAATCACCGTCATAAATTATTTTCGCCCGCGCGGAGCTTATCGAAGATCCTAACTCGCGTCTGCTCGCCGGCGAATCACATTCGTGTTCTGCAATTCGCGATTCCAATGTGTCCGAACACTGACCGGGGCAATTGAACCACTCTTTGGATAAAGCCGTGATCACTATGGGAACGGTGTTAAAGTTGGATAATGAACATTTTACGTTGCACCTAATTTACAAATCATAGATTAGTAATAAGTAGACTGCGAATTTTATGCCCGAAATGACTGTCATCGAAATAGAAACGTGATCATTTAATAACTTCAATATAAAATCAGCGAGATTTCAGGTATTCTAGAATTCCTTAAAATTCGACTTTGAAGCAAAAGATTCTGAAAAGTTTTACAGTCGTGTGTGCTACATATTAGGAATTTTTCCGAAATTTTTTGTTCATTGGTACTAGGGATAGAGTATAATTTAGTAAAACCGTGTTCCCACCATCACCACCCTTGTGATAGAGATACCGACTTAACTTTTCCTTTCCTTTTCACTTTTCCAGTACCAATAGCAATGTTAACTATTTCATTTACCGGCATTATTACTACAAGAAACGAAGTTTTATCTCAACATTATCGGAAGTTCTGCTTTAAATGAAAACTTTGAACAGGCTAATGAACTGCGAAGAGTTGAATATTGAACATTATTTATTACGTTAACAATGGCCTTTCAGCTGCATTACGTCCTTTATACAGATTAATTAGTAACCGGAGTTTACAAGAATAATCCCATTGTTATTTTATTATTTCAGCTACATTCTTCTCTATATTCTCGTGTTTAATTCGATGGAAGGCTGTTTTCCAATTATTTTCATAACACAACTCTTCAATTCCACGCCATGATAACACATGCCATATTTCAAAGTGCATTATGTTATAGTTCGCTTTAAACCATTTTTTTCACAATTTCATCGCACCTTCATGAATTCTAATGGAAAATCGTCCGGTTACGTTAAAAATTACCTGGTAGGAAAATCCAAATGAAGAAAAAATACTTCCATAAGAATAACAAGAAAAAATGCAACACACCTCGGTTAAAAGTTAAACGGAGCTTAAAACAGTGCTTTGCATTTCTGCGTCAGCGATGTGTCATTTTTATTTTCACTTACATACTGCTGTGATCTCCTGTTTTCCAGGCAGCTCTTAATTTACGCCGTGTCCCCGTTTTTAACATACAGCAGCTTATAACAATTTTACGCACAGACAAATTGCAGTCAGCTGTTTCGAACCCTGCATTCATCGTAGAATTATCATCAAAATGATGAACTTGTTTTTTAACTTGAAATTGCAAGCATGATTTTGTAACAAATTAGAAACACATAAAATTGCAATATAAACAATGCAATTAGCAAGACTGTGGATTCTCGTGGAAATTACTGTTTCCCTCTAGTCTAATATATGTATATCTAAAAAAAAAAAAAAATAAAGCTCCAGTTAATTTTAATTAACACAGGCATTTTCCCGTAATTAAAAAATTCGCTCATGCTATAAACGCGTAGAGATTCCCAGTCGACCGATAACAGACCCTATTACTTAGATTATTTTGATTCTCGGCCCACTTGCTCGCATACAGATTGCACCAAAAATCCCGGAAGCTCCAAATAATGCATCTCGTTACTCTGCTAGGTAAATGCAAATTGGTGCACGCCAGTTCTCCAGCGTTAAAATAACTCGCGGCGCCAGTGGGATCGAGCAGATCACATCAAAAATACGATAAGAGGAAGAATCTCTTTAACTCCCGGTACATTCAGCATACTCTAATTGTATCTGTCGTCTGTTTGCGGAACAAAGAGAGCAAATAAGACGGGAAGCGAGACTGCGCGATCGTCGATAAGAGGAGAGTGCTGCGAGCAACACGAGCTGCTCTCAGGCAACAGGTCGAGCGTTTCACCCCGATTCGAATGTGAAGCCTGACACACGTTCGACTTGCTAATTGCGTTTGCGTATCGCGCGGAGAACACCATCGCGTGATTCAGCACGGATTCGCGATTCGCGATAAGCAGCGAGCATTTTTCCCCCAATTTAAACTGCCCGGGCCACGGAGTGCATAAAGCCCGGTCGAGTTTGGTAAACAAACAAAGTTGTTTGGCAGGCGCCGCCGGGCGCAAGAGCAGAGATTAAAATCGGTAAACAACCCGGCAACAATAAAACAACATCTACGATCTGTGGGAGAGTGGAGTATTAAAACGGAAATCCGTCTATCGAATACGGAAGGGGCTTAGATAATATCAGGATCACGATATACAGGATAAATTAAATGATTTTTCACCTGAAAAGACGATCTTTCCCCATTTTACCACGTTTTTATTAGCTCGCTTTCTTGTTTGTTTGTCTGTTTGTCTGTCTGTTCGGTACAAATCTTGCAATTGATTTTAAACTAACTTCCCGATGAGCTGGAGACTTGAAAGTTTAAACATATCTCAGAACTGAATGACAATGCAATATTCCAAAAAAAAATTTAAAAAAAAACTGTGCGTTTACGAGATAGTAATTAGAAAATCGTAGTAACTGGACCGGGATTCGAACCCGAGCCTCAGTAAATATGCTCGGTAAAGGTAGTACGTCATCGATTCAGCGATAGCCAATCCGCGCGACAGAGCGTTTCCCATTCCCCTACGCGTTCCCACTCCGACTCATCCCCACTTCACGGACCCACTTCGCACCGTTGGAGCTTAGTGTGCGTTCAAGCTCTGTGCGGTGTATACATAGTTACTACGTATTATTATACTACAATAATGTTTGTTTACCAAGCGAAAAGTCATGTACACCGAGATTCTCCGTCGAACCATTATCTTTGACATTTTACCGTTTCGATATGACGCGGTCACAATTCCGCCAGAAATTTACTACATGTCTCTGTTGTAATCTCATCACGATGTTTAAAATCGATTGAAAAATTTCACACACACACAAGACTGAAAAGCAAAAAATAATTATTTAAATAAAAATAAATTTTTTAAAAATACCGCGTTTTTAAAACGGACCAAAAAGTATAAAATATATATAATTTTTCCTAGCCCCATACAGGTTCCTAACCCCATACAGATTGTGAATTTTTAATAGCTATGAAAATACTTGTAAGATTTAACACGAAAAACGTGGGGCGCTTGCCTTAATTGATAATTGATGCATGAATAGTTCACCTAAGTCACTAACAATTTTATTCCACTGCAAATGATATGAACTGTTGTGTGTGTTTTCACAACGGTAGCTACTCTCTACACTCCTTACTACAATATTATCTTGCGCCCCACGTTTTTCGTTTTAAATCTTACAAGTATTTTCGTAGCTATTAAAAATTCACAATCTGTATGGGGTTAGGAACCTGTATGGGACTAGGAAAAATTATATATATTTTATACTTTTTAGGCCGTTTTAAAAACGTGGTATTTTTTAAAAATTTATTTTTATTTGAATAATTATTTTAAGCTAACCCATGTGTTTTCTCGCAAACTTCAATCTCTCTTCTTTGTGACGTCCTTTCTTTTGAGTAACAACTTTCTTTTAGTTCTAAAGTACACCACAATTTATGCAGGGTGCTAACCTCACGTTATCACCAGAACTATCTCTGTTGTTTTCAAAGATACATCAAATGCCTCGAGGACAAAGTTGAATGGTAAAATGAGGCATACGACACCAAAAAGAATGTTTGTTTGTATGTCATTTTTTAGAGATATCAAGGTCACCTTCATTTAAATGGAACCACCCTTTTCTAAACATCTACAATGATAGTCCCTTTCATTACGAACTCAGTGACTATAATTACTCAAGGTCATTCAAGGCCACGGACAGAAGAAACGCATAAAACTAAAATATGGAAGCAGAATACGTTTATCACCAGTGAGACTTGTAGTAAACATGTTAAGGTCCTCCAATGCTATGGAATGTTTCCAAACATCCTCTAGCCGATTACGCTGCGATTTATTTACTAACAGTATGTTTCCAAACGCGATTCATTGCAGGCCCGATTTCTTTACGAAGAAAGGTACCCTCAGTGAAACACTCCTTCTAGGCTGACTTTTACTTACTAATATCTACAAATTATTTAGAAATACTGGAAGTGTAGATGTAAGAAAGCGAAAAAGAAAGAATCGCATGCCTACTGAAGACAATGAAATGAATATTTTAGCAGCTATAGCTGTCAATCCACATGTGAGTACGAGAGAAGTCGCCCGAGCAACAAGAATGAGTCAAAGTAGCGTAATATGAGATCTGAACCGACATAAATTTCATCCGTTTCACATATCGCTACATCAGGAATAGTGTTCTTTCTCGAGAAATGTTATAATTGGTTATTTCTCATTTCTCGAGAAATTACAGTATTTCTCGAGAAATTTAAATCTAGGAAAATTCTTATGAATCTCATTTATTTTATAAAACATATTCTCGGAAATGAACAAATACGCATGTGCTACCATCAATCAAAACATGCTACATTTTAATGTAGGTATTTCAATATCTCTGTTACTTGTGATTATTACGAAAAAATGTCAGAGGAGAAATTTGCACTGTTCAATTAGGTAAATATAATGGCAAAATAAAAAAATTTTTTGGAAACCATATTTCGAAATTTCAAGGTCATCGTTATTTTTACTTAAAGGAGGTCATATATTTATTCTATATTCCTATTCAGAAAAAGGGCAAATGTTCCATAGTTAAGGTGAATTTCACAATTTTCAAAATTGTCTATTTAAGTGCGCCACGTCATCCTTTTATCCGATCGATCTCAAACTTTGCACAAATTTTTTTTCTCACCTAAAGGAACAATACTGGATAGTTGCTGGTTCGAAAAAAAACGTCGACGTTCCAAACTTAATAGGGTGGTTTCTCAAGATAAAAGTCTGCTCTATCGCGTGGTATAGTTGGATTTTCCGCTGGACTCTTATTTTGTGAGATAAATTCAAAAATATCCTCAAAAATTGGTGCAAAAGTGGTGTCTCTCCGTCTTTAAACATGTTTAAACAATCATAATGCATTAATATTATATATCACTGGATTCGGGAAAGTCCACAGAATCTTTTGTTGTGTAAAGATCAATTCAATATCTTTTATAATAACATCACAATATTTGTTCATAGTTGAAAAACATGTCATTTTTTCAAAGCCACGTTCCTCAAAAACTGTGCGTATAGGAGACAAATTAAGGACATATCAATCAGCCGCAACAAACTCTATATAAGAAGGACCCAACAGTGTACTGGGAATAAATTTGGTGTTGGACAGTGTAATTGTAGCTCGACTTCTTATATCGGGCTTCTGGGTTAGGTAGGTAGTGGGAATCTCTTTCACATGTACCGGGACACATTACCGTAAGCGGGGGAAATTGATAAAGTAAACAGGGAAGAAAAGTGATTTACATTCGTTTCAGGAGAATGAGAAGGGAAAAGTAATTCATATAAAGGTTCAGATATATGGCTTTGCTCCATGGCTAGAGTGGAACCCCGAGCACATTAACCGATACTGCCTCTGGCATCTGCTGCAATGGAATTCATCCAATTTTTTAGTCTACCAACTATAATATCGCCAAGCTATTGCAATTCTTTTGTAATTGCGGCACTGTTGGCATTTCATAGTAAGATTGGAAAGCACAATGCATCGGAAATATTTTCGAGATGCATTAACACAAGTATAAATATGTAATACATCGCGTACTCTATAAAACGATTTTATCTCCGCCGCTCTAGAGTGACATTTGAATCAAATTTATCTTAACTTCGGGATTTTTTCATTACCAAACTAGAAGACCTTTTGTCATCGAACTTCGTTGTACATTTTTACTGGCATATTAACCACTTTTTATACGAAGAGAAACTCGACATTAAAATTGATACAATAAATTATGTACATACACCTTTAAAAAATGTGTCGAAATGGTCCTCTATTCTTCATTTAAAACGTGATAGAACGGCAGGGGAAATTTGCGCATCAAATTTTCTGACACCATTGGACAGAGGAGACATAAATATTCGAATCTACGTTAATTAGAGTCGCAGGAAAAATTTATTAAACCTGCTGTATACAATCAATGTCCGTAAATCTGTGGAAAATGGTACTATCTTCCGATTTCTATGGGAGTACCGGGTTTTTTTCCGATTCTGGGCTCGTCGGACAGAAATTTTAAGAGAATTATGTACCGGCCAGGATATCCGATCGCAGCTTCCGATTCGAAGAAATGGGATCGTCGGCTGCCGATAAGAGAATTTATACGTCGCGGCCGAAAGAAGAAATCATCGCGCGTTACACAGCTCGACGTTCTCTCTCCCTCCCTCCCTCTCCCGGACATGAGAGGGAAAACAAGTTGGGATATTTCTATGGGGACCGTAAATTCTCTGAAGGAAAAAGCGAAGCGCGTGCGTGCGAAAAAACCCGGTCGTTTTTAAGCCGGCCGCGCGCAATTTACAGGTGCTCACGATAAAATCGCGGCTCCCGCGGGAAAAAACTCCTCGCATATTCCTTTCACGTGACCGCGGCGCGGATGCGCGCTGCTTACCTTCGCCCGTTGAATTAAATGCATCGCGAGAGTGCAAGCGATTGGACGGCTCGCGAATGCACCCCTGCGAGGGATCGGCCAATGGCGAGCCCCGGGAAATTTACGAGAAGTTTTCCTCTGGTGAATCGATACGTCGAGTAAAAGCTATTATCCTGTTATTAGCTACGACCGTGTTCGTTTCGAGTGTAGCTCCCTTTGAGGAACAGCGAAAAATTCTCAATTGCTTATTTCATTAGAGAGATGATATTTATTTACGAGATTTTTGAGGTTCATGGATTGGCACTCATATACAGAGTCTACACCCTAAGTTATGTCACCATTTTTTGCGTTTTGTGCAATTCAAAAATATTTTAAACAAAAGTTTATAAGTATTTGGTGAGCTACATGTTCGCATATCCTCAAATCTGAAAAAATACTGTTTACGTAAAAAAGTAAAGGTCACCTTGACTTTTTTAAATGGCACCATATGTTTTGGACGTCATAGGATTGTTGCTGACGTCGAGAGACGAATTCAACAGTGTGTTATATTATGACCTTGAAATGTGACTTCGAACTCAAAAATTTTGTGCAGACGTAATTGTAATGAAAAATTATTTCTTACAAAATAAATCAAGTTATATCAGATGTTCGAACTGGGATCCATCATCTATGATGTAGAACTCCGCTCTTCGTATTCGATTTTTCGTTGTATTTAGCGATACTGCCAAGTATTGTATAATGTAATAGTTCAAAGAACAGTATGTATTCATTTCTGTATCATACATCGTAGATACATATATCAATACTGTTGAATTCGCCTCGACGTCAGCAACAAACCATTGACGTCCAAAACATACGGTGCCATTTAATAAAGTCAAGGTGACCTTTACTTTTTTATGTAAAAAGCATTTTTCAGATTTAAGAATATACGAAGATGTAGCTCACCAAGCTTTCCTCCCTATAAGATTCTGGGGTCAAGTTTGTTCAAAAATTAATACAGCTTGGGAAAAATATTCGTTTTGTGGTGTGTCATTCGCAGGTTCCAGCAAAAGGAATTCTTAATATGATACACCTTGAGTCCCTAATTAACCACTTTTAGTTGATGTCATTTTTTTATTATTTTAGAATGCTCTTTTTCGACCAACAAATTACCAGTTGTGGATGCATTTCCTTCCTACAAGATTCTGGGGTCAAGTTTTTTAAAAAATTAATACAGCTTAGGAAAAATATTATTTTTGTGGTGTGTCATTTGCAGGCTTCAGCGAAACGGGTTCTTAATATGGTACAGCTTGAGTCCCTAATATGACACCTAGAGCCACATTCGGCACCCACACCAAGAATGTCAATAGCTATACTCATATTAGGGCACCCTTGGTAGTGCCATATTGGGAACTCCACGTGGACTGATAATACCAGCTACTGACAAAGAAAAAATGAATTTCAGCCCAAAGAAACAACAGATATGTTCAAACATTTCAAAATCACTTACCTTCATCGGAAAAGAAACTATCGAAAATCTAACCACAAAAATATTCAACACGTGGAGACACAACTGGCGGAGGATCGATACTAAAATCTATAGAATGGTGCGATGGCACTGCACACTGTTGAGTAAACATGGTAATATTATTATTACTATTATTATTATATACGGACCGAGGTCCTTTTATACAAGAGTTTACAGACGTTTTGTAGAACTGATAAAAACAAATAAAAAATAACAGAAATTCAAAAAGAAAAAATATCTTAACCTAAAATACAGGTACGATATTAGCAAATAATCACGCGTAATTTTTTGTTTTGAATGCCTGTAACGTGCCATTAAAAAAATCAATATTATTATAAAGTGTGTTTGATCTCGCAATATAATCCGATTTATAGGATTTATTACTCCATATGTGGATTTGGATTTCGTTGTTTGAAATCCTGCTCTCGTTCTCAAAACACGTTCAGGTACGTAAAAATTAATTTACCTAAGGAGAGCGGGACAATCTATATTATTATTTAACAAAAGTAATCTATTGTTTGGGGATTTTCTCACTAGAGTGCGACTTCTCCTTTACAATATATAAGGTAGTGCCATAGCAGGGGACTATACCATATTTGGACACTTTACTCTACTCTAATAAACTTCTGTTTAAAAAATTTTTTAAGTGCACTACACCGGAAATGCCTAAAAAATGGTGACATTCTGCTATCCATTTTCACCACGAATAATCAAAACCCTCAGTCTAGTATCGAGGCAACTAAAAATTGGATCAGTGCACTCGAGACACAGAAAGTACCATAACCCAGAGACTGTTTTCTGCGACGATGTCGTGAGTGCAGATCTTTTCTCCAGTGATTAGCAAGTATACTATGTATGTTTGTATCCTTTTGTAGGAAACTCGCGTAAGTACGCGCGCTAGCGTTCACCCTCTTCATCTACCGACGCGCTTTCGGTGCTCGAGCCCGCATTACGGTTTTCCGTCTCGCTGGTTCCCACTGATTGGCTTCTGAATCGTCCAATTATTAATCTCTCATCCGGTTTTCCGCGGGAACTGAGCCGGTCAGGTGGCGTGTGATAGGTCGTTGCCAGACTCGCTGAACTGTGCCTATTAATCGAGTTTACGGGACAAGCACGTACCGAGCTTATTAGCAACACCTTGCACGAGCCGCGTCCCTGATTTATTTCCTGGCTCGCTCTGCCACCCAGACAGCCGCCTGTCTTGAGCTACTTGTCGCAAGCTATACCACACCTCGTCCACAATTTTAATAGACT
The DNA here is from genome assembly GCA_028455605.1 of Lasioglossum malachurum. Classification (NCBI taxonomy): domain Eukaryota; kingdom Metazoa; phylum Arthropoda; class Insecta; order Hymenoptera; family Halictidae; genus Lasioglossum; species Lasioglossum malachurum. The sequence continues at coordinate 18,761,223 of CM052313.1, read as the reverse complement.
ATTTACACCAAATTTCTAGTCTTTTCAACGTTCAAACTCCTCATACGTCAGTATTAATCTTTATCAAGTGAATATTCAAACTGTCATAACTTCGTGAAAAAAATCGCACAATTTTCTTCGGCTCATTTTAAAGCGTAGAACTTCTTTTTAGACTATTATTATTCTATAAGTTCATTTTTTGTTTTGGTATTTTTAAAATAAACGTACTTCTTCCCATTTTCAGAGGTTCCGCAGTTTCGCACGTTTCCGCTGCTGTGAAAAAATTTTTCTCACGATTGAAACGTTCGTGGATTTGAGGGATCAAGCCTTCTCGTTAAGATGACATCTTACAATTTGATGAGCGATTTCTTTTCACGAAGTTACAACAGTTTGAAGTAAGGTAAAGGTACCAGTAGTTGACCATCGTATAGAAAAACATAAAAAATAAGATTTTTATAAGCTGTGGATTTTTTATGAAAGTGAATCTCGGATGCCTCGCCGTCTGTTGGTTAAATTTCAAAACAATCACATGCAAAGTGAATTATCCATAGTAATAACAGGCATCTGAATTCATTAAGGTTAGTAATATGCCGATATATTTCTATTTCCTTAACGTTTCTGTTAAGAACAGCTGTACGGTTCAGGTAAAAAAATCCGTACGTTGTAAACTTTTCGCGACTGTATTATTTGCTTTTTAAATTCTCACAGAGTTTTATAAGTGTTAAATGCATTGTTTTTGTTATTCTAACTTGAAAAACAATAGTATATTAGGTGGTCAAATACTGAATATCGTTTTTGAACAATTTTCAGAAGTTGACAGGCGTGATCAATTACTGACGTGGCTCATTTAAATTTGTTTACGATCTATAATGTATCCATTTTACATCTACGATTGTTAGGAGTACAAAATATAATTCTAAATTGTCAACTATTGATTGCATTCACGGTCAAGTATTGTCAAAAAAGAACAAATACCAACTATTATAAATACCAACGGAAAATTAATTTATTTAATTATTTATTTCAGAAATTACTGCATTACTTATCGAGATTACTTAACTTTTTATGGAATTGATTTGTTTTGTTTCTTATTTTATTCTTTAATCGTAATTTGTGCTGGTAATTGTTGAAACTCTCTAAATGATAGTAAAATGATTCCCAACATTTTATTGCTTTAACCATCTTTCTAGTATACATATAAGTGGTCAACTACTAACGAAACAGAAGGTCAATTACTAGATTTTTAATTTTCAAGAGTGGTCAACTTCTGAAGTAATTACTGAATTTTCAAATACGTTTCTTAAATTTGTATAAGTAAACTTTTTTTAAAAAGTGGCCTTGTGGTACATAATCTAGAAGACTTAAAGAGTGTCTTCAGGCATCGACTCTCGCTATTTGATGACAGAGCAAGTGGTTACTATTGTTCGCGTGGAAAACTTCTCTTAACTGGTCAACTACTACTACCTTTACCTTACATGTTGCTTCTGGCACAACCTAATAACAAGAAGAGGTTCGTTATGCAAAATAAAATACGAAGGAAAATTTTGTGTTACACAATAGTCCCAAACGAAATGATTAGATCACGTTACTGAGTTGTTGTATGCTCGAAGTGTCTGTCGCTCTGTTGCAGTATCTATTAAAAATAATCGTGGGGATCATAAACTTTCACGAAATTATGAATCAATCCGAATGTGCTAAAGGATATCTTTATCGAACAAACCCAGTGTCGACAATTTCACAGGAGCTTCGGAAACCAACCCCACGATCTGCAGCGATCATTCGAGAACTGTTCTAGCGAGATTAGGAAGAGCGCGAAAAAAGAAGAACTGTTCGTGAAGTTAAAGTGTAGCAACGGGCCAGAGCGGGCCGGGCAAGGCTGGCATCGGGCTCGCAAAAACCTGAAATCCTGTCTAGGAATGAACCACGTAATGCTAGCAATGCGAGCAATTTCACGCCGGCCGGCTCCCGGTTCGATTCGGTTTCGATTGTGCCCACGGATTACGAAGCAATTACACCGCTTCCCTCTCGTGTCCGATCGGTTAAAGAGCTGACCTTTTCGACATCGTCCGGAGGACTCGTAATTTGTTTCCAACTGTGGGCCACGGCTCGCAGAAAATTCACGGATGACCGCGCGCTTATTACACGGCCCCTGGTATCGCGTGTTTCATAATGAAAATCCAAATCGTTCCAGCCCCGGGGGCGACAAGAAAAATGACGTTTGCTTCTTTCGGTGTCGGTTTCCGACCACCGCACCGCCCCGCCGCATACCGACAGATTTCCTACCGGTTGCCATAACGAGCTGACGGAAAATTACTTTCGGAGTGCGACACTGTCCCGGATTATTAATTATTGAGATTTGTCGCGGCAGCCACGCCGTCTTACCGCGCGGGCTACTTACAAATTGCGCTGGATATCTCACGGGCTCCCTCGGGCCGTTTTTCCGAACTTCTTCGGGCTGATTATTCAACGCGCTATCATTGTTTTGGTGAGCTACGAGCGGAATCAGTTTTGGCAATTTATTTATCGAGAGATATCACGACCTTCGATCTCGACAATTTTTTAATACACTCTGGAACACTGCGAAGGGATGATTTCTTTTTGTTCTTGTCGTACAGACTACATTGTATTAGGCTGGCTTCGAAGAAGAACATGATCATCTGTTCATTATTTTTTTGATCTGTTTATAAACATTCTCTTATTTAATTCGTGAACGTTAACGACAGATGAAGACACGATGTATTAGAAAATATAAGAAAGAGTATGGTTGGGCGTGTCTCTTAGAACGACCGTTCTAGTGGTGTTTAAACATGTTTAAACAATCACATAATGCATTAATATTATATATCACTGGATTCTCAGGAAAGTCTACAGAATCTTTTGCTGTAAAGAACAATTCAATATCTGGTAATTATTTACTTTAAGGGCTTCCTCACCGATTTTGATGATCTTCACATATGTTGTCAAGGTCATCATTCTGAACAACTTTTTATCGATTTTAGTTTCCGAGATATTTGCAAAAAACTATTACTAATGCTGTATATCCAATATCTTTTATAATAACATCACGATATTTGTTTAAAGTTGAAAAATATGTTTTTTTTCAAAGCCATGTTCCTCAAAAACTGTGCGTATAGGAGAAAAATTAAGGACAGATTCGGAATCAGCACAAAAAACTCTATATAAGAAGGACCCAGCAGTAAATTGGGAATTTTGGTGTTGGACAGTGTAATTTATAGGAGAAAGGCAAAAATTTTTAGTCTGTTAAAGTAAAGAGCAGCCTTCGTCTGTCGTTAATGTTCATGAATTAAATAAGGGGATGCTTATAAAAACGTAGAAAAGAAAAGAATAATGAACAGATGATCATGGTTTTCTTCGAGGACAACCTAATACCATTACTTTTTATTCACCCTGTACACATCTGCAACATCTACACAGAAATTCTGCCCGCGTCCGGTGCGACACGGCATAAGCAATTCTTTTTGGAGGAGCGAAGAAGTATTAGCGGGAGCCACTCCATTTCTGAAAATGCGCACGAGTTAATTAACCCGGTGTGCGCAGTATCGCGCTCGGACTTCATATTTCGAATGCACCGGTGCACTTTAACTTTTCGTTGGCGGGGCGGTTTGTTTGTCCCCAGTCCGCGACGCAGCGATTTATTGCGACCGAATGAATGCACCAGCACCGGAGCGGAGCAGCAGCGGCAGCCCGCGTAAATTCTTCGTGACGACGGGATCGTAGCAGACAATTTTCCGATAAACAGACCCGCCGCCGCGCCGCGCCGTAAGGCTGGTTACCGTTCCCGTTGCTCGCGTGTTTTCTATCGATCCGTCGGCACGCGCGACGATAACTCAAAAGGACGCCGCGTTTTCCACGGCACTTTCCCTCGGAACCTGTCCATCGGGGGAAAAGTTATGTCGCGCGGATAAAAGGCTCGTCGCCTCTCGCGGAAGGTGGCTTTTCAAATGCACAGCCCCGTAGCAACATCGAGCGTTTTTCGAGTCGATGTTCTCTATTGATGCTCATTGAGTCGAGCGATTTTTGGAAATTTCCTCGCACGATCAACGCGATCGTTTACTACAATCTCTCTTTATCTCGCTTTTCAACCATGTGCATAATTTTTTTTGTACCTAGCAAATTGCAATTTCGGTTCTCTAGACTTTTACTTGTGCAAAATAAAAATTGTCTGTCCCGGAGTCTGGCTTACGCGAAATTATCGTTCCGCGACCCATTCCCCTTACTGGACGCTCAAATGCGATACAACCTTTTGTCCACGCGGCACGTACGTCCGGCGTCTGACTGGGAACCACGACTTTTGCGGACACGCGTATACTACTTAACGCTTGCAGGTAGTAGATTCGCCCGAAGCGGCGGACGAGAGCGAGATAATTCGGACGGCGCGAATCTTCGCAGGGAAATGTTTCGCGACTTATCGGACAATTGGATGAGAACTGCTCTCGTTGCTCGTTGACGTCTGCAATCGAATCAAGCTCGGTCGTTGTAGGGAGAACGATGATCCGTACTCGTCCTGGGAAGATCACGTAGTTGGTAGTCCTCGGTTCACGGGAATACCCCGTAGCTTCTGTCCTCGGTTTCGCGTTCGTTGACGCGCACGAGCTTCCGTGATTGATAATGACGACCGGCGTGGCGCGGCGTGTGATACTCGTGTTTGAAAGAAAGAGAGGCTTCTGCGTTTCCCGTTGGAACCAGAGGAATGCACCGAGCAACTGGGTAGGCTCAGACGTGCGAGTTGGAAATGCAGAAACAGATAGAACGTGAATTGAAAAGGAGAGTATCGCAAGCGCGAGGATGTAGGGAGATGAACTAAGCGAGAGACTCACTTATTAAATTAATAACTGGGAATATATATTTGTAGCGTACGAAATAAGATTACAATGAACTGGAATTATTACAAGAACTTGGATTAGAAGCGCGTGATATAGTAAGACCGCTCGGGGTCGGATGAGAGTGAGGAGTCGTCGGAGTCCTGAACGGGACGTCCAGGAGGCGGCGAGCCTCACTGGAGTCAGGACGAGAGCGGCAGACTGACTGTCTGAATTGAACTGAACAACTGAACTCGTTTTGGGATCGTGAGGTCGAATATATAGGTGTCTTATCGTCTACGCTATGTGTCGGATGTTATGAGATGTGCGATTAATGATTGCGAGGAATGCTACGTGATACGGCTACGGGGAATACGTTAAGATATGATTATTATAGAAGGGTTAAGATAAGAATGAAGGTATGGTATGACATGAGAATCGGATGTGGTGATCGGAGCGGAGTATGACTATTTATATCTAACGAATATTATTAATAATTACGGTTACAATACCCTACTCTTATTAACTATGCTTATAACCTATGGCAACACGTCGGCGGACGTGACACTTAGTCATTGAATTAATTGAAAGTTTGAATTATGTAATTCAGTTACAACGTAGTTGAATTACTATACAATTGAAATATTGTACAATGTAATTCAATTGCGTATAATAGAATTACAATATAATTGAATTAGGACAACTCTGACGGGGCTCAAGAGGTCTTGGGCGGTGGGGGTTTAGTGGGTATCGGTAGGGGTGTTGTAACTATAGTCCCGTTTCCCCCAAATTCCATCTAGGTGGTGCCGAGTCCCACGAGTTAAGATATTTCGCATAAACCAGGATTCGTTTTTACCACTGCATCTATTTTAACACGAATTAGATCGCCACCACATTTACCACGAACATCTCTTAAATGTGCAATGTAGTCCATGAATATCTTTATTGAATTTGTTATAAACGTCCAATTTTGTGCAACTTGTGTCTGTTGCAACACATTCTGAGCTGCTGCAATTGCAACCATATCATCTTCATCAAACTCCCCAACTATCTAGTTACAGAAACAAAATAAAGATTGTGAACTAATGATTTTACTGTTTTCACAAATGTTAAAAGAAAAGAGAATAATCGAATCTCCATAGTTTTATTAAAATTTTCGGCATAAAATATTGGAGTGAAACAAATCGCAGCAAAATATAGTGAAATTATATAAAAGAAATCTGTGTTTACATAGACGTGTTTACATATTACATATGTATTTACATAGACATCCGCAGTCTACTGATAAAGCTGAAAAAACGAGGGAGTTCGTTTTGGTTGGCTTCTAAATACCATTACATCGATAAGTAAACATTACTATCATTTGTTAACCTGTAAAACATAATTTATTTTACAGTTGATCACTTCAAGAATATTAACAATTTCATACTGTTGTACAGTATGAAAATGTTTCAAGATTATCTATATGTGTATATAAAAAGACAGTCCTGAGTCAGGACTCCTGACTCACTCACTCACTCACTGATCCACGCACAGGCTAAACCCTTGGACCTAGAAAGCTGAAATTTTGCACAGAGGTTTCCTTTATGATCTATACAAGGGATAAGAAAGAATATTTCAAAAATCAACCCCCAAGGAAGTGAAAAGGAGTTGCAACGTTTGTATGAGGAATATTTTGTTCGTTGTCGGATTTGCTTGAAACTTGGTCTTAATGCTCTTTCATATAATTAATCAAACACTTGTTTCGGCATTTTAAAAAAATCCACCCCTAAGGGGGTGGAAAGGGGTTGCAACGTTTGTATGAGGAATTGTCTGTCTGTATGACGGCATCAATTGAGAACGGCTGAATGTAGAAAGCTGGGGTTTGTGCTATTAGACGCAGCGCTTCTTCGGGAAGGTTTTAGAGCAAACCGCACTCGAAAAAGTCAATTCGTTCAAAAGTTGTGATGTCATCAGTGACCAAAGACGACTTTTTCGCCCTGTTTTGGGCACTTTCCTGGTTATATCTTTTGACTGGTAGCACCTATATTCAATTTGAGGTTCTCATTGGGAGAGGGAGAGGGAGAGGGAGAGGGAGAGGGAGAGAGAGAGAAAGAGAGAGAGAGAGAAAGACTATACTTTATCTCTATCTCTTCTCTATACAGGGTGTCCCAAAATTCCTGCACATCCTGGAAATGGGAGAAAATTGCGTGTGAGCGAGATTTTATCGAAATTGCCCACAGTGCGCCACCCGCCCAGACAGTGATGCCATGTGGGGTACAAAACGGTACCCAAATTCTCGGAAATACACTTCTCCCCTTTTCCCCTTCCACTATCCTATTCCATCGCCCTACCGTTCCCCACACTGGCCACAATAAGACCGTACACACGTCGCGTACGCGCAACGTTCACTCCCACTCGCCCCACTCAATCCCCGTCGCGCGCTCTGGTCATCAGAGAGGGGGTACATCATATATGGTTGATTTATCCTCATCAGGTAACACTGCGGGGGCGTGCCACAGACAGCCACGAGCAGCTAGTAAAACATAAAATTGAGTATTGGGATAGATTGAAAACTTTTAGCTTAGTTTAGCAGATCGCTTAGTTATTCAAATGACATAGCGTTCCATTCCAATTTCTATCTCGAGGGATAATTGATGTTCTTTTGGATTCGTATATGTTATGAAAATATTGAAATACAACTAGATTCGTTTAGTATTTTATTTTAATAAATATGGAAAACAGTTAAGAGTTTTATACAAAATAATTTCTAACACAAAATCAGCCTACATAACAAAACAGAGATTAAGAAGAAGTATTACACATCTTCAATGTTATGTGTTTTGCAATAGTGCATCGTGTTCTGACTCCAATTGGAGTCAGTTGCACTATTGCAAAACACATTAAATTGAAGATGTGTAATACTTTTTCTTAATCTCTGTTTTGTTATGTAGAATGATCTTGTGTTAGAAATAATTAAACAGAAATAAAAAATTACAAAAACAACGGCATTACACAGGAGAGACTAGGAACAGATGGACCAAAGCAATGATACTGAAGATACGGCAATCCATAGAAGTAACATCCCATATAATGTCAATCCCGCGTAATGCGCGATACGTAGCCTGAAATGCAAAAAGATTATGTATAATAAAACCGAATCCATTATTAATCATAGAAATTATAGTACTATAATATAAAATATTACTTCGCATATTTAGCACGTCCTTTCGCCAGGGATTGTTCATCTATCGGATCATTGAGCAAGTATACCCGAATGCCTCTAAAGTAGTTGTATAAATATAATTGCCAATCTAAGTTTTCTACGTTGAAGTTAAATAGTTTCCGATCGACAGCGTTTAATTTCGACCACATTTTTCGAACGTTTTCATTCCGGAAGTCCCACTCTAGCGTCGAGAAATTACGTATTACGGAACTAAATTTATCTATTTTCCTGTACGAATCTACTAACCTGAAAAATATAACATTTTCATTTAATGAAAATAAGGATTCGTGCATTTTATGTATTGTTATACGTATAATATGAAACATACATAGGTTTCTGACCCATAAGACGTGCAATTGTGTCCACAACATACGCCGGTATTGTGTGCAAGAAAAAGGCGCATATTTGATGGACAATGGAGTATCTATTTAGCAAGAACATGTAGTACCAAATTAGTTTAACGGTGGGGACTTCAAATAAATATATGCTAGAGTCTTTCATATACGACTGCCAATCGAGTGGATTTTGAGGTGAAGTCACCGAGTTGTAAACAGGTATCCTTTCTTCGTCCGGCAACTTTTCTATAAAACCATTTACAGTCTGTTTTTTCAGTTACTTACGGGTAAGCGAAGCTGGGGAAACGGAAAGATGCATAATCTCATAAAATAAAGAAAATTCAGACAATAAAACCGGCATAAATCTGAAAAACCATTGGTTGGTTTAGATCGAAACTAAATTGGTCGGCGATAAAATTAAGTTTACACTTTTTAACAACTAATATCAGTTTTAAAATTGGACCGTACCGTTTATTTAGGTAATGCATGAAAAAGAGTAATCAAAAATCACAATTTGTAAAGAAAATTTATAAATGACAATTTCTAGCTTTTTTATCTATGCCTGTAATGACAATCAAAGCTTTTTACCAAAGTTCCAACAAACTGGAGGGAAATAGAAATTTATTTTCTTTCTTAATATGTTCAATAGATTGAAAATAACTTAAAAATCTTCTAATGTTCCTATTGTTTTAAATTAAGGGTGCCAATTTTTGTCATAAACGCATAAAATATAAACTGATCATGCGACTAAAATTTTTACCTATTCCAAATGTCCCAAGCAGCAGCAACAATGTTCGCTATAACATAATCCGCAGGTATGATTTCTGCATTATACTCAGGTATGCAGTGAGCCGTATGCAGCAATCCAAGAGAAGCTGCCAGAGCTATACCGGTAGAACCATAGAAATTGTTTATCCATGATGTCAGTGGTTCCTCAGCCGTTGCTGTAACAATAGAAGGTCGAACAATCCCTACTGGAAAATCATCTGCGTATTTTAGTACAACATTCTCTGCGGCGGCTTTCGTCAAGATATAGTTATTCGGGCAATTCTGGAGCAATCTACAAGATATAACAATTGTAATTTATCGTAACCACCGTTGTCATTTTTGCGACAATGCTTACGAAGATTCTGCTGCTAGGAGTCTATCGTCGTCCAAGCAATCTATCAATGTTATCAGTTTATCGGCTTCAATGGGAGGCTGGTAATGGATTTCGTCGATCGTTTTGTTAACGCAGTTCGAGAATGCAGTCGACACGTAGATGAATCCCTATAAACGGATTAATTGAAGACAGATTATTATTTCATTGTAGGTAAATGTTTATAAAAATGGTTAGTGTACCTTCAAGTTTGACAGCTGTTTCGCCCACAACAACAAAGATTTTGTACATTTCACATTCGTGTTCACACCCACACGGAGTTTTTCGTTGAACCGAACAGTTGCAGCAACGTGAAAAATAATATTCGTATCCATCAACGTTGACTTAACTTCCGGTGTCATGCCAAAGTCATATTCGGCTGCGTCACCCTCTATCATCACGATTTTGCTTAGAAAATTTGGCTGCTCCTTCTTCAATCTTTCGTAGATCTAGATCCATAAAAGGTATTGACTACTACTTTATCATTACTTATACATATATTTGTTCGAGTACATTACATACAACATCCTCGAAGTTTTCTTTGAATCGCTCTTCCACGGATTTCCCCTTTTTCGGTCTTATCAACATGTAAATGGTTAAAATACCTGGGCAGGACCTGTAATTATGTAACATAGACGTGTTTATAACAATATAGATTATTTTATTTATATGAAAACAATTTCAACGATTCAGCAACATCGCTGTTTGTAATCCCAGCTTTTAGGCAAACAAATCTAGTATTTCCTCATACCTCCTGTCCATACATCACCGGACACTCACTTATCTTCAACAAACTGGTAATTAAAGAATACAAGCTTTCAGCTTGAATTGATTGTTTTATTTTGATTAGATGTAGCTATTATACGATAATATCGAAATGTAAAATTAAATGCATATATGTACCATGTGAATAAATGTTAAAATGCTAGAAAATAAAATATAATAAAAAAATTTAATAATAACGTAATAATAAAAATTTAGAAAGTATATATGTTTTGGTCAGCTTCGATGTACACGTTCTCTTCATTATAGAACAAATCAATAAGTCCCATTTTTACCACGTTTTTATTAGCTCGCTTTCTTGTTTGTCTGTTTGTCTGTCTGTTCGGTACAAATCTTGCAATTGATTTTAAACTAACTTCCCGATGATCTAGAGACTTGAAATTTTAAACATAGCTCAGAACTGGATGACAATGCAACATTCCAAAAAAAAATTTTTTTTTAAAATGTGTGTTTACGAGATAGTAATCAGAAAATAGTAGTAACTGGACTGGGATTCGAACCCGAGCCTCAGTAAATATGCTCGGTAAAGGTAGTACGTCATCGATTCAGCGATAGCCAATCCGCGCGACAGAGCGTTTCCCATTCCACTACGCGTTTCCACTCCGACTCATCCCCACTCCACTGACCGCTGCTACGCACCGAAGGAGCTCAGTGTGCGTTCGAGCTCCGTGCGGTGTTTACAAAGTTACTACGTATTATTGTACTATAATGTTTGTTTACCTAGCGAAAGGACAGTTACACCGAGATTCTCCGTCGAACCTTTATCATTGACATTTTACCGCGGCCTCTGTTATAATCTCATCAAAATGTTTAAAATCGATTGAAAAATTTCAGACACACAAGATTAAAAAGCAGAAAATAATTATTTAAATAAAAATTAATTTTTTAAAAATACCACGTTTTTAAAACGGACTAAAAAGTATAAAATATATACAATTTTTCCTAGTCCCATACAGGTTCCTAACCCCATACAGATTGTGAATTTTTAATAGCTATGAAAATTCTTGTAAGATTTAAAACCAAAAACGTGGGGCACTTGCTTTAATTGATAATTGATGCATGCATAGTTCACCTAAGTCACTAACAATTTTATTCCACTGCAAATGATATGGACTGTTGCGTGTTTTCACAACGGCAGCTACTCTCTACACTCCTTACTGCAATATTATCTTGCGCCCCACGTTTTTCGTTTTAAATCTTACAAGAATTTTCATAGCTATTAAAAATTCACAATCTGTATGGGGTTAGGAACCTGTATGGGGCTAGGAAAAATTATATAATTGTAAACTTTTTAGTCCGTTTTAAAAACGTGGTATTTTAAAAAAATTTATTTTTATTTAAATAATTATTTTATTTCATAATATTGCTCCTTTAATTACAAAAAATCGTCTGCATCCAAATTTGAATAAGCGTCCAGTGATTTATGGACGGGAATGTCTGTATTATGCGACTTGAAAGGTTTTCTCAAAATAATATTGATATCGTAATTTTTTGTAAACGATGTGGAAATAAAAGCCTCCGGAAACGTGTGGGAATTGCACTGTAATTCTCATTATTCATCAAAATATTAATTAATTCAAATTACCTAGAGGTCGTTATTCCACGTGTATCTAAACACACGTGTATTTGCATACACGTACTTCAGTAGTGTCATTTTACGTACAGGTGTGCTATTAATACACGTAGAAAACCACGATCTCTTAGAAACGTGGGATTCGTTATGAAAAGACCGGATGTACCTTTGAACTACTCCGTTAATATTGATGAGTGAAATCATTTCGTCACTGTTGGCATTTGGATAGTTCGTTGCTTTGTTACTCTTTTAGAATGGGAAATTAACATAGTTTACCATCACATTAATTTATAGGATTATGAGACTTATACGTAACCGATCGGTCTGAATGTTTGAAAAGATTATGCCACCTCGTAGGTGCACGTTTATCATATACGTAAGATGACTTTTTCTTTTCTGCTGAAGACATTTCTCTGAACATTTCCCGTATAAAAAGCTAGTAGCCAATTATTCATGAATTTTTAAATTTCAATTATATTTGTTCACGTTATATCGAAGTACGAAAGATTAATATGAAAAACTTAAAATATGTCTGTCTTTGAGAAGGATCACCTCAGTAATTTTTCGATGAGTAATGTCCCCAGGAATCCTGTCCCACCTGTTACCAGAACCTTCGTCCCATCATAAAATTCGGCGATTTCGCTTTTCCCATTGTTTTTCGAAACTTGCGAATTAGTTTGATTCTTCGTAAACGTGTCACTGCTGTTGGAAGTCATTTTCTCGGTATACCTGTTACACTTGCATAAATACTCAATGATTAATATGACGACATGTCAATTCTACGTTCTTAAATTCTATGCATAATACATAATGTCACGCACTCTAAACGAAGACGAAGTTCTCTCGAAGGGTGTCTCAAAATTCCTTCAACAGCCGGAAATGAGATGTTCCTGAGATCATTCGAAGCGACATTTTCCTTTGAAAAAATGACGTCCGCAGCTTTGTTTAGGAGTAATTGACAATAAAACACGGTCCAATCAGAGCGCGGCTACAGCGGATTAATAGTATCTCGGCCAACGGCGACAAAAAAGTCAAAAAACCAATGGAGTAGGCATTGAATACTATTTCTTACATCAACACACATGTCTGTAGATGTTAAAATCGACACTTTTACGTCTCAAATCAATTATTGTTAAGCATGGCAAACGTTGAACGTAACAGTATGAAAAGTAGCGTCGAAATAAAGGACATTCTTTTTACCTATAATTTATTGTTTAATACGTTAATATTGATTATAATTTTAATGGACGTGTTCCGAAACATTAGAAGATATAAAAATAAAATTAACTAATTTTTCGGAAATAATTATTGTATGTTTAATTATTATTATAATTAAATTATGTTTCTCAAGGAAGTATTAAGAAATTTTTTTTTAAGTTTGTTGTAGGAAATAATTATGATATTCGCTCGCGGGTTAGCGTTAATTTTTGCATGAATATTAGTACACATTAGGATACATCTGCCACTCGTAGTTCTCGCTTAAAATTAATATAAAAATTTATTATAAAAACTTCTATTGATTTTTAACATAACTCTCTCTCTCTCTCTCTCTCTCTCTCTCTCTCTCTCTCTCTCTCTCTCTCTAAAATTATATTTATATAAAAACTTCACTTATATATAGGTAACAATTGTTTTAGTAATAATTATAATGCTTATTATTAGATGTAAATATTGTTTTCTTTTTACTTTTATTGTCATTTTTGTTGTTGTAAATTTCATTTCTGAAAATTGTACTGTTACGAGCCGAGGTTCAGGCAGCTATGCGGGAACCGAGGGAAGGTTGAAATAAGAGATTTTTGGGTTTAGGTAGGAAGTGTACACGTAGGACTAGCCAATGTCTATTTCACCATTGGGTCACCTCGTGTGGCATAAAGGAGTGGACTAGACGATGTCTATTTCACCACCGGGTCGCCACTTATAGGGAATAGGGTTGCGGTTCCGCGGACTCGTAACTTATCAATTGAATAGATACACCTTGAGCGGCAAAGGTATATCGTTGTAGGATACTAGCGACTGCGAAATCGAAAAGGAGTATGACTAATGGAAATTAACTCAGAATGGATTAATACAGATAATATATTCTCAATTATAAATGGGAGATACAATTGTTAGTGTAAATGTGTCGCGGTTTCGCGGACTAACGCTCTCAGTGTTAACGCACTTTCAGAGAAATGCGGGGGCGATTTACTACAGAGTGCTCGATAAGGACTTTAACACCCGATCTTGCTCGCTATGACTTTCGTCGTGGAATGATACGTACTGCGCGTGATCACTTGAATCAACCCAACTAATAAGAAGGATCCATGCCCTTATATAGTACCCAAAATCGGACCTAAGCGATGGTGGGGGCCACGCGCTACTTCCGATTAGAATTGAATTCTTAGAAATTGTATAACTCAATGCATCGCTTGCAAGAGCCCCACTATGATCCGATTTTGAGTAAGCCTTTTTTGTTAAAAAATATTTGTTCTTAAATATTTCGACACATATCTCCGGAAGGGTCAAGAGTCACCAACAGTAGCGTCTGCATACGTAACAGTACTTTTGACCTGTCGCCGCGCCGGACACCGTTCGCTATAGCCGCACTCTGACTGGTCCGTGTTTTTCGTTAATAACTCGTTAAAAATGGCGCGGACGCTATTTTTGCAAAGGAAAATGTCGCTTGAAATGATCCCAGGAATCTCCCATTTTCGAATGTTGAAGGAATTTCGAGACACATTGTGTAAAAGTTACTAAACCATTTCAGAAATCAAGTAAAAAAGTATGTTGGCTTTTCTATCACTCACCTGCTCTAAACTCTGAACTAACTCCAAACGCGGTAAATGATTCGATGCGTTCTCAACGACGAATGAATCTCAACTGCGAATGGTCGTCCTCGGAAACAATAATATACAGTGCTTAGACAATGTAACACGTGCAGTTGGGTCTCATCACGTTCTAATTTACAAGTTTATACTTTCATCGTTTCATTGAAATGTATAATCTATCTAAAACAGAATGTATAAAATTGATTTATTGATTTATGTTTTCGATTCTGGAATTGCAGCAGAATCCATACAAAATATGTATACAGGGTGGCCCACATAACACTTTTCACGATTTTTCAAGTACTTGCGATAATATGACAAAAAAATATTTTAATACATTGCAATAAAAAGAAGTTCGAAAATTTTCTTTTTTTTTGTATTGTCAAGGCACCTTCATTTTTTTAAATGGCACTTTGTATTTTTGACTTGAATTCAACGACCTATTATACTAAATTTTTATTGCAATGTACATTGTTAATTGCATTGTAAAAGCAATGTTAATTGCAATTAATGCCAATCGAAAACTGATCAACTTTCGTTGAAAATATTTTTTGGTCAGATTATTGCAAGTACTTGAAAAATCGTGAAAAGTGTTATTTGGGACACTCTGTATTTATACATAGAGGATTTACTGCAGATTTTATTTTTTGCGTGTTGAATCTCTTTAAATGTGTATGCACAATGTCTGATATCGACTCGGAGAAACTGATGGAGTTCTTTCTGTTTCTTTCTAAGCGCACGTCGTATAAACGACAAGCGAACGATTTTCGAAAACTGCTGTTTTCCATGCGACCTGTCATCGTCAAGACGCGACGAAAAGGGAATAGATTCGTCGTGTAGTGTAATAGATCAGTCGCAGTGTAACATTCTGCGAACTGAACCATCTGAGACTTTGACAATTTACAGCAATTCCAACTTTCGTGATTTATGCTACATGAATTGTTCTTTGGAAATATTTCGTGTGCGTTCCCTTCGCTTTCGATGATACTCTGATTTCAACCTTTAATTATTACATGTTTTGGCAATGTTTACGAGACACTTGAACGGGTAAACAATCTAGGAAATCTGAACATTTCTAATTTTTCTAAAGAATGACCCAATTTATTTTAACCCTTTGCACTCGGAGCTATTCTAATTCGAAAACCGAATTTTTGTTCCGGCATGAAATATTTTCAATTTATATGATTATTATATATTTATATTAAATTATATATAGGAATATTAAAATATTAAATTATATATTGGAATATTAAAATACTTTATTATTACTAATTATTAGAAACGCTGTGGGATTCGTTCTGAAGAGACCGGATGTACCTTTTGAACTACTACATCAATATTCATACATGAGACGAAGCGTCACTGTCGGCATTTGGATATGTTGATTTATTAATCTTTTGAAATGAGGAATTATCATAGTTTACATTCATATTAATTTATACGACTTTGAAACTTCTACGTAAGTTCGGTCTGTATATTTGAAAAGATCATGCCACCTCGTAAGTACAAGTTTACCATATACCTACGTAAGATGACTTTCTTTTTTCTGCTGACGAGACATTTTTCTGAACATTTCTCGTAGAAAAGAAGTTTGAAAGATTAATATGTAAAAATTGAATACGTCTGTCTTCGAGAAGGATCACCTCAGTATTAATGTGTGAAATGATTTCGTCACTGTTGGAATCGGAATAGTTCGTTGCTTTGTTACTCTTTTAGAATGGGGAATTAACATAGTTTACATTCACATTAATTTATACGACTATGAGACTTATACGTAAGTTCGGTCTGAACTTTGGAAATGATTATGCCATCTAGTTGGTGCATGTTTATTACCATATACGTAAGACGTAAGATGACTTTTTCTTTTCTGCTGAAGACATTTCACTGAACATTTCTCGTATAAAAAGCTTCTAGCCAATTCTTCGTGAATTTTCAAATTTCAAGAATACTTGTTCACGTTATATCGAATATATGAAAGATTAATATGAAAAACCGAAAATATGTCTGTCTTGGAGAAGGTTTACCTCAGTAATTATTCGATGAGTAATTTCCCCTGGAAACCTGTCCCACCTGTTACCAGAACCTTCGTCCCGTTATAAAATTCGGCGATTTCGCTTTTCCCATTGTTCTCCGACACTTGTGAATTAGATTGATTCTTCGTTAACGTGTCACTCCTGTCGGAAGTCATCTCGTCGGTATATCTGTTACACTTGCATAATACTCAAAGTTTAGTGTGGGGTCATTCCATGCCAAATCGATCACTTTTTGACGTCACCCTCGTCGATTTTGTTTCTGAATGAAATATGTTGCAGTCCATGTGACATTAGGGAGTGTTTAAGTCATCATTTGGCTGGTTTAGAATTTTTTAAAAAACAACAGACCTCCGAAGTTTGTGCTTTTTGCCGATTATTCATTTTATTTTAATTATATTGTATCTCAATTATATTATATTTTGATTATATTGAATTTTAATTATATTGTAGTTCAATTAAACATCTTATTAAAATACTTAGTGTTACGTCCTTGAGACTGGCTTACGCGCAATTATCGTTCCGCGACCCATTTCCCTTATTGGACGCTCAAATACGATACAACCTTTTGTCCACGCGACACGTATGTCCTGCGTCTGACTGGGTACCACGACTTTTGCGGACACGCGTATTCTACTTAACGCTTACAGGTAGTAGATTCGCCCGGAGTGTGGCGGAAAAGAGCGAGATAATTCAGACGGCGCGAATCTTCGCAGGAAAATGTTTAGCGACTTATCAGACAATTGGAGGAGAACTGCTCTCGTTGCTCGTTGATGACTGCAATCGAATCAGGCTCGGTCGTTGTAGGGAGAACGATTATCCATACTCGTCCTGGGAAGATCACGTAGCTGCTGTCCTCGGTTTCGCGTTCGTTGACGCGCACGAGCTTCCGTGATTGATAATGACGACCGGCGCGGTGCGGCGTGTGATACTCGTGTTTGAAAGAAAGAGAGACTTCTGCGTTTCCCGTTGGAACCAGAGAAATGCACCGAGCAACTGGGTAGGCTCAGACGTGCGAGGTGGAAATGCAGAAACAGGTAGAATGTGAATCGAAAAGGAGAGTATCACAAGCGCGAGGATGTAGGGAGATGAACTAAGCGAGGCTCACTTATTAAATTAATAACTGGGAATATTATATTTGTACCGTACGAAATAAGATTACAATGAACTAGAATTATTACAAGAACTTGGATTTAGAAGCGCGTGTTATAGTAAGACCGCTCGGGGTCGGATGAGAGTGAGGACTCGTCGGAGTCCTGAACGGGACGTCCAGGAGGCGGCGAGCCTCACTGGAGTCAGGACGAGAGCGACAGACTGACTGTCTGAATTGAACTGAATAACTGAACTCGTTTTGGGATCGTGAGGTCGAATATATAGGTGTCTTATCGCCTACGCTATGTGTCGGATGTTATGAGATGTGCGATTAATGATTGCGGGGAATGCTACGCGATACGGCTACGGGGAATACGTTAAGATATGATTATTATACAAGGGTTAAGATAAGAATGAAGGTATGGTACTACGTGAGAATCGGATGTGGCGATCGGAGCGGAGTATGACTATTTGTATCTAAAGAATATTATTAATAATTACGGTTACAATACTCTACTCTTATTATCTATGCTTATAACCTATGGCAACACGTCGGCAGACGTGACAGCTTCACCCTTATATGTATTTAATCTATGTTACTCGCGACTGAATCGGATCGGATCGGCATTTGTTCCCTCCAGTCGTACACGCTTGTACGTCAACGACCCGCCGACGATACAACATTTATGGCGACGCGACCGTCGTCAAATAATTGCCACCGTGCGACGCCTTTGTGCAAGCCGACGTTGCGGAAACCGGCGCCCATTGTTCCCCGCGAATATATTCCGCTCGATCTGACCGCGGACCGGCTCGCAAAAGCGCCGATTAAAATGCGACGGAACGCGTACAGGCTACAAAAGAGCCACGGAAAAATTACACCGGCCCGCACATATTTGGATTTGTAACTTCCAGCGAACATTCCTAATAGCTGCCCGCGAGCCGCATACAAATCTGCGAAATTTTTTTAATTTTCATTGTCGAGAAAGTTCACGGATTTGTATGCTGCTCGCGCAGATCTATCAGGAACGCTCCCGCGCGAACTTGTGAATTTAAGCACGTGTTGGACAGTGTACCTTTTGAAGTTTGCGTGTTCCGTGTTCCCGCGTGTAGTTTCAGAGGAAATTGATTCTGAAATAAAAACTTGATGAGAGAACGTTTGGCTTGTGCTACAATCGTGGTAGTGATGCTGTTCTAATTTGCATAATAGTGTTCTGCGGACTGCATAGAGGGAGGTGATTTGAACAAAATCTCGTTAAAACCGGATAATCAAGGATTCCCCAAAATATTGTATAAGTACAGTCCCGCTCAAAAGTATATGCATACTTTGTTGTTGTTATTAATTATACCATATACATATATGAGACTTCAATATTAATTATTAATTATAGTATTTGATAACTTATTTCCCGTGCAACACATTATTAGATCAAGTCTGAAAATACATGTATTATATAATTAATTCTATCAATTATTACTAATGGCTGGACCACCGGACGAGACATGTACAACACAGTCCACTTATCAAGAGGCATCTTCGCACTTCAGTCACCGCCCTCTCGCAGACGTCTCTGTGACAACCCTTCTACTTAGCGCATCCCCTCCGAGGGACTAAATCTCTAAACCCTCCAAAACCTGAATGCCAATCCCCTGTAGAATCTTGCGACTTTGAAGTCGCACATTCGTCGTTCGTGTTCATCAATCTCAGGTTCTAATTAATTATGCTGTACTACCCGTTTGCAGTCAATGCCATTTAATTTCGCACTATATTTGCTTTGACATCGTCGTTGCTCTTCGTCGAACAATGGAAAAGAATCAAGCTGCTAGCTTAATTCACTTCGAAAGAGGAATTATGGAGGGGTGAGAGATTTATTTCTGTTCTTCAATTATTGAAATTACAGAGGTGTTTGCATGGAAAATGATTGATTGTTTAAATTGATTTCTCTGTTCGATTCAAATCAGTTCAATCTTGTCTATAATTTTGATAATCGTCCAAGAGAAAAAATCAATAAATAAATAAATGAAACAGTGATAAAACAATAGACAGCTCGCCGTGTATATCAGAGACGGGTTAGAAATCTGTGCTCAGTTCCAGGATTTAAAAGTGCAGATTCCTATCGCAGGTGCTGCTTTGCCTCGCGCCGTTCTTTTGTCCGCGAGACCGGCGTCGAAAGACGGGGAGAAAAATAGAAGAGAATTGGCGGGGAAAGGGTGGGGGGCGAAGGGTGAAACAGGGTAACCGAAGTAGGCGAAATTTCGGCTTGATCGGCAGAAACGCTTAATGGAGCGCCGTCCGTAATGAAACGTCGGAGGGTAGATCGGCGGACGAGGGGATGAGAGAGGATTTCGGGGCGTCGAAAAGAGTTGGAAGGGTCCGCTTTATTTTCTACTTTCCCGTGAACGTCGATGACCCGCGGGAAGAACAAAGGCGCGGAGCCTCGGGTACGTTTGGTGCAGGCTACGAGAAAAATTGATCGTTTTCCCACGAGCAGAACGGAGCGGTGCGGAGCAGAACGCGGCGCGGCGCGGCGCGGTGCCCAGAGAACGGGTAGAGGATGAGGTCCGGCGCAATTAAGATCAAAAGTTCGTCTATCGGCGCTACTTAATGAGCAAGCAAAGGCGCGGGAGAGAGAGAGAGAGCCAGACCCTTTCACCGGGGGGTTGTTTCTGAGAAGCTGCATAAAATTAGCGATGCTCCTTTCACAGCGGGCGCTCCGAGCACGGAAATAATACGTATAATCGCCGTGGAAAAGAACGTGCAGAGTGACTTGAAGACGACGTGACTGCACCGCGATGCAACTGCATCCCCATGCATAGTGCACTGCGTTCCCTCGCGGATGTATTCCGGAGCTTGCACCCTTTAACACTAAACCTACCGACCATCGAAAGTGACTGATGTGTGTGTGTGTGTATAGTATTATAAAAATAACAAGATCAAATTTATTTATTATATTTTGTGCGATTTTTACTACAATATTGTTGCGGAGACTTCGGCCCCGGCTTGCCGAAGAACACATTGCAATAATAAACACAGAACAATAACACTTCTTTATTCCCTATCAAACGGACAATGTTTGATAACGGTGCAATGGATGGTGCGTGCTCTCGCTTCTACGACTCGAGAGGATCTGTCGACTTTCTTCTTGTCAACACAACAACCTCGTTATCCGGATACCACAATATCGATCCGACAGACGGTTTCTCTCGATCTCGGCGATATCTTCAGAATATCACAGGGGTCGTATGAATATTATATACAGGGGGGTTATGTTACCATTTTTTGGCATTTCCGGTAGCGCAAGTAAAAAATGTTTCGAACAAAAGTTTATCAGTACCTGGTGAGCTACGTGTTCGAATATTCTTAAATCTGAAAAAAATGCTTTTTACGTAAAAACGTAAAGGTCACCTTGACTTTTTTAATTGGCATCATATGTTTTGGACGTCATAGGATTGTTGCTGACGTCGAGACGAATTCAGCAACGACCTTGTTGAAATGACCTCAATCTCAAAAATTTTGTGCAAATGTAATTTTAATGAAAAATTATTTCTTACAAAATAAATCCAGTTACGTCAGATGTTCGAACTGCGATCCATCTTCTATGATACATAACTCCGCTGTTTGTATTAGATTTTTCGTAGTCGC
This sequence comes from Lasioglossum malachurum, assembly GCA_028455605.1. NCBI lineage: Eukaryota > Metazoa > Arthropoda > Insecta > Hymenoptera > Halictidae > Lasioglossum > Lasioglossum malachurum. The sequence goes on along the minus strand of CM052313.1, from coordinate 18,739,821 downwards.
CATAATTAGGGCGCCCTTCAATAAATTCCCATGAAAACAGCTTTACAATTTCAATAATTATCAAATAAAAAATCTAAAATGGGTCATTTGACTCCTCGTGGCAGGTGTTTAGCGTTAATACTGAACCTGTCTCAGTCAAATGACCGAGGGGCTTTCTATATCTCAATTATTGAAATTATAGATGACTCAATTGACTTATTTTAAGCATGAATGAAACGGTACAAGTTTTGTACTTGGGAGGTCGAGTGTTAATATTGGATTGTAAGGCAATCATTGTATTCGAGAGCGTCATTGTTCAAAGTGCAAAGAGTGCTGCAAATAATGAATACCTTTGCTTTCATTGTTTCGCTTTGATTTGTACCAATAGTAACAAAAATTACGTACAAACACTGGGTCTCTGCGTAAAGGCAAGTCAGATTCTACACTGAGGAAAGTATACTTCCTACAGGAAAGTATCCTGAAGGAATATACAAGTTGCTGTAAACAAATAATCTCTTATTCATTTTGTACATTATTGTTCCCGACCTGCAGATCGTATGCACTTAAGATAAAAATGGTTGCAGGTGTAACTCAAGGCAATCGGATTCAATAAATCATTACAGAAAGAAGTATCTATTCGTCTGTGTGTATTTGCCCGTAATTAATAGACAAATTTTGCAACCTGTACAAAGATCCGTAGTCTAATTATTACTAATTAAATGTAATATAGCATTTCATTGCACTCAAACTAGAACGAACATGTCTCATCAGTGTCACAAAATCCATAGTCTAATTATTACCAATTACCGCATGGTAATTCTACTTTGCCAGAAATGTTCATCAACGTATCACTCCGCTATTATATCACCCTCAAATTTTAGGGGAAATTATAATTCCCTTAATACGAGGATGTTCGTTTGTAATTAATCGTGGATTTTACATCGATAGAAGAACATATTGAAATTTGGCATTTGTTACTGATTCGCCCAGGGACTAAGAGATAGCTTATCTTCTATTCTCTCTCGTTTGGTACAATGAATTGAAGAAAATTAATATTTTAATATGTCAACATCTTCTGACATGCCTGTATGTACAGTGACACGAATTAATATTCGGACGCTCTAAAAATGACGGTAACTTTACTAATATATATAAAAATAACTGTACTATATGATTTGAACTTTTTTGGGAAGTTAGAGCAATTATAACTATAGTTTACTACAGGATGTGAAAAGAAACTTTTTCAAAAAATGCAACTGTTCGGAATTGTAGAAAAAATACCAAAAGTTGTATTTTACAACTTTTTTATGTGAGCCTATATTGAAAATTCAAAAAATACATTTTGTAGTTTGTAGTAAAGTAATATTTTTAATTATTGAAATAGCTGCGAAAATTATTATGTGTCAAAAATTATCGTATACTCTGACTGTACTTAACCGCAAAATGTTAACTTGAGGTTGTACACGTTACTACAGTCAACGGAAAATAATCGACAAATGGACTTAGGCCACTTTCAAAATAAACGGCTCATATATCCGATATTGAAGTCAAAGAAAGAACAATATTCAATTACGCAAATATCAAAAGTTGTAAATACGGGCCGAATAGTTACTATGGACCTATTAAAAAATCCTGCAAATTACGGAAAAAAGAAGAGTTCTGACGCCAACAAAGTTCAACTGCCGGTGAGAAACGTGCAATATTCAGAACATAAATTGCAACGTTTAATAAACAGAAATTACATTAATTCCGAAGTGTGCTATCTGGGAAGTAACGCACTAGTTAGACCGCCCCATATTCGGAAGCCTCCGCACAGTAGGCTACTTTCCCGTAGCACAATTATCGCAAGAATCGTTGCACGAGCAACCGCGCAAAAGAGTGCAACCCTCGGCCGATCGACTCGCGCATAAACCGAGAGGGCGTCGATGCGGTAGCGCGGAGAACGAGCAGCGAAAAAATAAGAATTCGCGGAGGGTAGTAGAAAAAGCAGCTTGGGTATAGCGAGGCGGGGGTGGGTGCAGCGGAACGCGTGGTAGGTATGATGAAACGCAGCGGGGGTGGATGGTAGCTCGCGAAAAGGCGAGGAAATCCTGGGAGCGCAGCTGGACGGTGGCGGAACGGAAAATCTCGCGGCGCGGCGGAAAAACCGTAGAAACGGGCGCGAAAAGAGGAACGGAGCGACAACGGAAACCGAGAGAACGGGGTAGAAGGGTGGTGAGAGGGAGAGGCAGGAAGCGGAGGATAAAGGGCGTGCATAAAGGTGGGAGGAAAAACGTTCGGGGGGGAATAGGATCAACAAACAGATTAATCTGTGTTACGCTCTGGACGTGGCTCATGGCCGAGATATACAGAGGGGCGGAAAAGGGATGGGGCGGGGGTGCGGGGTTGGTCCAGCTCGAAAACGAGAAAAAGGGTGACGCGTGGCAGAACAAAAATGGGAGAAGGCGCGACCCCGTCCGGACGGGAGGCGGCGGATTTAATTCTCCAGGGGTCGTTTATCAGAACACAAAACGCGAAATATTCTCTCGCCCGAGAGAGGCGCGTGCTCTCTTTATCTCTCTCGTTCTGGCCTCCCCTTCTCTCGCCCTCCCACTTTGTCTTGTCAGCGACGCTGTTGCCCAGGTATTTCCAAAACTCGTCATCGCGCATTCAGCGCGGCACGAGCGCGGCTGTTTGCGTGCACGCCGTGTTTCACAACAGCGGGGGTGGGCAACTCGTTTCACCGCCGCGCTGCTGGACAGGTGCTCGACTGTTTTTGACGGCTCTTTCCACCGCGTGACCCATTTTCATTGCACGCGTGCACGCGCCCCCGGGATCGGCCAAGATCGCCACTATATAAAATCGCAGTGGAAATGAACCGGTGCCTTCCGGTTTTGACAGTTAACGCCCGGTGCTGCTGGAGTGGTCACACCGTAGGGGAGACCGGGGTTGTGACTCACTTTTAACATGTTTAACCTTTTTATCTTGAAAGCGGGCTAAGTCCATTTTCGAGAAATGTCAAGCTAGAAATTTTAATATTTTCATTTCTACGTCATCTTTTCACTCCGAAGGGAATCGTGACTAATACAGTTAGGAGCAAAACTGATAACTAGACTGCAGATGTTAATGCAAAATAAAAATTTTCTGCATCAATTTTACAAAACACAGGCCACGGAAAAAGTTCATTCCTTCTTCAATAATTTTCGTGAGTTAAAAATAATATACTGATGTTTCCAAATTCTCTTCGCCTCTAACCTTTTTTAAATTGAACTTACCCATTTTTGTAATAAATACATAAAATCCGCAGTCTACTGATCACACACACTTTAATTCGGAATAACTTTTTTATTAATGGACCAAACGACTTCAACTTCTCTGTAAGGCTAGAAGAATTAGTTTAGTAAATGACGGCTAAAAAAATGTCGAAAACATGCATTTGGTCGGAACTGTGAAAAACAATAGTAAACGTCGATTTTTACGACTTCTTTTAGCTGGGCTAATAACGAAAATTTAAACGATGTGTTTTGGTCAACTTGAATAAATTAGATACGCTCCGAAGATTTCATTGAAACTGGTTAACTGGTTTACGAGTTATAAACGATCACCAAACCAATTTGGCGTTAGTCTCGAAGACGCGAGGGGCAACGAAAAATTTTGTAAAACGTTTCGAAGCAAGAGCAATGCATGTTCGACATATCCCATCTGTTGGGTTCGAGTAGCGTCCTGTTGGTTGTTCCAGGATTAATATCCTCTCGGAGGACAATGGAGTCCGGGTTTCCATTCCATCACGATACACCGAAATCTCGTAATGAAAACGGGCGGTCGCGGGGTGGGAAACGTGGAGGAGGGGAGGGGGGGCAGGAGGATTCTCTGCTCGCAGCAAGGAGACGGGCCAGCTCGCAAAAAAGAGGGCAGAGGGTCGGGGGTGGAGCATGGGTTAGCTAGGGTTTGTAGTACGCGATAATTCACTCTCGGTCGCAGGAGCGGCAGCCTCTGGAAATAGAGTCACCATCCCCGGAGAGGTCTCCGGCGGGTGGCCGGAAGGGTGGCCGGCTTAAACGGGTTTGTATCCTCGATGAGGGTCAAATTAGGTTAGCGCGAAAACAGCCTATACACTGTGATCCGCTTCTCTTCCGTGCATCGGCTCTCCTGGCCCGTTCGTCGCTCGGATTCTCCAACGTCGAAGAATCCATCGTTCACCCCGTGGACCCCGCGAGAAAGGCTTTTCCATTCAATTTCACGCTGCGAAGATTCCGTGCTTGTTCCCGAAACAAACGAGTCGAGCAGAATCTATCCGGACCACGCGTATTCATGCTGAAAGTCCGCCGATGCCCATCGCGGAAACGCGCCAGACCAAGATGAGATGATGATGGTTTCTCTTCCGCATGGTAACAAGGTCTCTCGGTGGCGCATCTGGTACATAAATTGTTGTGCAGGTCTCGTTTGCTTACGGTGTACATGTAAGTTTATCTGGAAAACAATTTTTTAAGACATAACGTTTGCAGTAAGCAGAGTTGGCCGGAAATTTTATCTAAATAAAGCTTTCGAACGAAGTGCTTTTATTCTGACAATTATTCGTGGAAAGTCGTCGAATAAATCCTTCGAATAATTTTCTGCCAGGTCGACGGAGGCGTGGTCGGTAGCCGTGGCCAAGTGGTGCAATAAACACGGCCGGGTGACCCGACGCCCAGTCTGGTACATCGGTGTGAAACCACTACTAAGTCAATTGCAAAACTTCTTTATTTTTCATAATTTTCTCATGGAAGTTGCGCCAATTTATATTTGGCGTTCTTCCGATTAAAATGGCACTGAACACGATACAATTTGGACTGTGTCTATTGGTTTTATTCGGGAAATTATTCGAAAAATTCGATTACATCCACGAATAGTTTTACGAATAAAACCATTAGACACAGTCCAAACTCTATCGAGTTTACTGCCATTTTAATCGGAAGAACGCCACGAACTAGTTGGTGCCACTTCCATGAAAAAATTATGGAAAACAAACAAGTGTTGCAATTGAATTAGTAGTGGTTTCGCACCGATATACCTGACTGGACGTCGAGCGTGTTTATTGCACCACTTGGCCACGACTACCGATGCCTTCGTCGACCTGGCAGAAAATTATTCGAAGGATTTATTCGAAGACTTCCCACGAATAAAACCTCTCTCTCTCTCTCTCTCTCTCTCTCTCTCTCTCTCTCTCTCTCTCTCTCTTCATTCGTGAAATTTTTATTTAAATAAAATTTGTGTCCAACTCTGGTAGCAAGGCAACATTTTCCAAATGTACAAAAATGGTCCTTGTCCAAACTGTTCTAACTTCAAGAAAAAATGTCGGAGAATATGCGTTCTGGTCTCGTTTTAAAGCTTGAACGTCGCGTGGGAATCGTGAAGCGGGCTCGATCGATTCTATCCGCGAACGGATAAGTTTATTGCCGCGACAACCGAGAGCGCGGCGCTAAGCGTCACGCAGAATAACGAACACGCCCGGCGCAACAAGTATTCGAAGAGAGGATCCGCCAAAAATGACGCGTTTTACGGCCTGCGAGAATTTCTCACAGGATTTATGCGATTGCCGGACGTTGCTGTTCTTCCGGCGCAGGAAAAACGAGCTACATCGCCGATAATTTTGGATTACCGTCGGCCAGATGAAATCGTGATCTATACACTCCGCTTTCGAAAAGTTCGTGGACCCGAGTAAAATAGTATCGAGACTTATGGTCTGTCTGATCGAAACACGTTCCGAATAATTGATAGGGAACGATGCTATTGAACCTTGCTCATCCGAACCTGTCCGAAGCGAAGAAGGAATAGAGAGCCTCTATTTATCGTTCGGATAATAGATGTTCTCCATTCATCATCTGGATGATAGAGGCAACAGTGTTAGCAATTCTACGCCTGATTCTTCCCTCAGCTATTCTAGTAAATTTGTAGTAGGGTAACTGTACGTTTTTTTTTTTCTTAAAGGAGTGGCAAAAAAAATGCATTACGCACAACCCAGAAGGGGGTAGTGCGGGGCTCACGTGACGGATGGACGGTCATGCACACCCACTAAAAATCACTCCACTCCCGGGACGGTCAATGGACCACTACAATCGTCGCCATACGCGAGTGCGGAAGAGTTAGGGCCCCGCTATTTGCATTTCCCCTAACTCTTCGGATCGCGAGCCGAAATCCACTCCTGTTCTTGCCAGATCAAAAGGTAAATGTACTGTCCGTCCAACAAGAGTTGGCACAGAGAAACTCGTAGGTACCACGTGGTGTTTGGATGACACCTGCCGAAACATTCAAGAACAATGTTCCGTTACTTACCTAATATGTCTGAATGTTTCAAGATGATCGGATTCTGACGCTCTCAAAAAGATGATCCCTTTTTTAATATTGTACTATACGATTTCAACTTTTTCGGGAAGCCAGAGCAATCAGTTTGCTGCAGGATGTAAAAAGAAATGTTTTCAAAAATTGCAATATTGTCCGGAATTATAGAGAAAATACTGAAAGTAGCATTGTTCGACTATTTTTATGTGGACCTATATTGAAAATTCAAAAAATACGTTTTGTAGATCTGTGTCAATTATATGCACTGTGAAAGTTTCATCGAAATCGGTTCATGCGGCAAAAACCGACAGACATCGAAAGATGTAAGAATCCTTAGTTAGATTTATTCCAGTTAGAAGCCGAACACCGTGAAAATCTGCCATTTTTAGCATCTTTAAACGTTCGTAGCTCATTGCAACTCGATCGATTTTGACGAATTTTCTCATCAAACTCCAATCAAAACGTATTTTTTCAATTTTTAATATAGGCCCACATAAAAGAAGTTGTAAAATGCAACTTTCTGTATTTTTTTTCTACAATTCCGATCAATTGCAATTTTTCAAAAAATTTCTTTTCACATCCTGTAGTTAACTAATTGCTCTAGCTTCCCAAAAAAGTTCAAATTACCGTCTTTTTTGGAGCGTCACTGTAGTTAAAGAATTGAAAAACAAATGAAATTACGCCATTATAATATTACAATATATCGTCACATATATAGCAAACAAAAAAAATTGTCAATCACATTCTTATATTTCTTATATTTCCATAATCTTTCGAGGGCCACGAATTTTTTTCGTATTCAGAACACATCGTTCTTCCATAAAATGCTTACAAATATTATTATTTCATGATAAATTACGAATAATATCAAACTGTATAGAGTACCATCGAAGCATGTGATACCGCAATAATCGGCAAGGTTTACCCTATTAATAAAAGAAGGGTCAGCTTTTGGATCAAATAGACCCGAGGCGCAGCGAAATGAACGCAACCCTCGCAGTATCGCTACGAGGAATATTCTTGGTACTGATGTGTTCGTCTACGGGAAACATCCGCACAGAAGAATAGCCGTTGACGTGGACAAGGGGGCTGAGCATTCGCCGAAAATGTTCCGCGTGTCAGGGAACGTGTTAAGGCGGAGAATCCAGCAGACGGTGCCGTAGACGAGCTTTTCCCTTCTCGTTCTTTCTTCCCGGGTTTTCCCCCTCGGACGTGGGCACAAAGGTCCCGCGATCCTCGTTAACGAGGAGATCCGCGACAGTTTTTGCGCGGCCCCCTTTTTTCGCGCTTTAGGAAACGTCGTTACCAGCGGCGCGCGAAACGGCGCGGCGGCGCCGACGTAGCACGCGTCCGGACGCGTTGCGATATTTCCACGCGGGAGTACACGCTCGCTTTCCCCTGAATTCGAGGCTTTTGTGACGCACCGTTTTCCGGAATCGTCCCAGACGAACGCCCGGCGCAGGACACTCGCGAGAAGGAACGCAATTAACAGCTAGACGACGCCGCAGGTGTCTCGTTAGCGGCGAACAGCGAGGCTGCGCTGCGGGATGAAGATCGCGATTGCGAAGTAACAATCGGACTCAGCCCTTCCGCTCGAGCGTTGTTCGAAGCCCTCGTTTTCCTGTAGCTTGGCGATTTTATCCGAGAAGTGGACCCGTAATCGCTCGGATCATTGTTTTATCCTTTTCCGAACGTGGACCCTCTTTTGCAAGTGCTGAGACTCTTGAAACGATCCTCTAAGAGTTTTATTTAAAGATAGTTTTATCTTTCGAAACTCTTGAAACGTTCCGCTTGCTAGCTAGGTAGGTCCTTACGTTCCGAATCAATTGGGCGAGTAATGTTAAGGTTCTTTCCATTGATGATTCCTTGCATGAAGCTTATGTCAACGCTGAACCAACCGAGCATTAAAAGTGGCCGGTGTATGTTGTCTTATGACGTTGGCGCAATTAAATTTACTCCAATGGATTCTTTATGACAAAAATCAATACGACATAAAATCTGTATTTCGATGAGACCTATAACTTTTACTTGAAGTATTTTTCAAAATTACCATTATTTACGGAAATAAATGGAGAAAACTATGATTTTATGGTTTTTTCCTTGTTTCCGCTATGAAAATAAAATTTGCGCCAATTTTCACTATCATATTCGTAATCAGCACGACAAAATACGTAAGAATCCAGAGTATAAAAAAGATCGGAGGTATGTCCTATTCGGAAGTTTATCCAGAAGAATAAATAAGAATAAAGAAATTCGGTTTCGCCAACCCAATATTAGTCTAGCATTCAATCTCCGTTCCTAAAAATTACCGCGAACTGAATAGCGAACTAATATGAGTATATTCAAAAGCGTTAAAAAATTTGGAAGGGTTTGAAAATAGTTTAAAACGAGAAAAAGTTAAAAAAAAATCCACGACATCGAAGTCCCGTGAAGAATCTCCGGAAGTTCCGCGCGGCATCGCGTCACGCGAATTAGCGGAACTTTGCGCCAGGTAGTTTCTCCCCGGTGGTGGCATAAATAGCGTGACCATTTTCACTTTCGGTCTTAGGCGAATCTCCCCCGCTGCGCGTAGCCGTTCTAGCCGCGGCAGCTTTCCGGAGGAGGGGGAGGTAGGTCGATTTACAATGCGGCCCGTCGAACTTTTCACTGTGGAACTTTCGCGGCCTGTATTCCGGTCTCGCTTGTACGGAACGCGCGCCGAGAACAACGGGCCGGCTTAATCGAAAAAGTGGCGCGCGAGCGAGAACGCGCGCGCCAGATTCGAAGTTTAATCATGAATCTTGAATGAGAATGCGCGCCGGTGGCACGTCGATCTCCCGAGGGTTGTTTCGATATTTCCTGCAGATGGTGGCGGGGTTCTCGCCGCGTCGCGCGCCGCGCCGGGGCAAACGCGAGTGGAGCCATCAACGACAACGCTCAACCTCCGAATGCAACGTTGCTGGTTTTTCCTGTTTTCCCCACCCCATTCCCCCTCTCCGTTTCTCTCTCTTTCTCCGGCTGTCCCGCATCCAGGGAAATTCCGCCCGAGCGTGTGTCTGTGACCCGATTCCGCAGCCGGGTAAGCGCGTAATTTAGCTTCGCGACAACCACAGGCCTCGTATTGTTCGATATTGCGAACCCGAGTCGGGAATCCCGGTGTTCTTCGAGCAATGCAAAGGTATTCTTGGAAGCTCGCGCACTTTCCGCTCCCTTATCCCACTTTCGGATTAGATGCCGAAGAAACGGCTGCCGAGGAACTGTTCCGCTCGAGACGCTCCGGGGACCGTGCATGGGCTAATCCGTCGCTTTCCCGTGCTTCTCTGGTGATCCGTCAACGGATACAGTTTCTAGGTACAGTGTTCCCGCGATTGATGTGACTTTTTGTCACGCGGATGATGTGACTTTTTTTCCCCCCTACTAGGGGTTCCCCCTTGGGCGGTTGATCGCGCTACATAGAAATTAAGATATTAGGGTGTGTAAATTGGGGTTTTATTATACTCGCGGTGTGTATCATTCTCAGGTATGGAATAGCAATGCGAAAAGTGGAGGCCCTTAGTTTTTCATAAGCTCGGGCACCAACTGCTTAGTAGAGGGGTGGGTGTCTACGGGGGTTCATCCTCGGTTTTAGCCTCCCCCATAAAAAAAATGTATGGAATAGTATTAGTACAATACAACAATTTCCCGCTTAGCACCGTTGTTTACCCAGGATCGTCGTTTACACTTGGAAAAGTTATCCAAGAAATCTATGTTCGGCACACGTAAAAAAATGTAGTACCATTTCGTTTCCTGAGACTCGATGCCCCCGAGGTTCTCACAATAATCGCGGGAACACTGTAGTTTATTCTTCTCATTTTTCTCATGTGTTGCCGCAAAAAGACAAATATAGACATTATACGGCATATGTTATTATCCGATCCACTTATAAGCTCTCTGAGAATAAAGGATGGCAAGCACAAGGAAGTTCTTTCTGAAGAAGCGAAAACGCTGCTGTTGGATCAATAAATTAATGGTAAGTCTCATAAGTGCCGAATGTGTAACTCTATTCAATTGGTAATTCTCAGGGCCAGATTTACAGTTAAAAATTTTGCGGTTTAGGATTGAGAAGTGTCGGCAACTCAGCTGGGGCATGCAAATTTATGGTACGAGCGGATGAAGTGTCGGAGTTATTGGGTTTTGCAAATAAGGATTCTTGATGACGATTTTCGCGCAGCACGTTAACAAAGTATAGTCCTTCACGAACATTTAAAAAAAATTCCAATTGAATCGATGGGAAACTGAGTTGTCGGCAGATTTTTGTCCAAAAAGATCGCTTTCTCGCCCACTGTGCGCCGGCACCTCCGGAGATATTCCATGTGCCATTTAATAAAGTGTGGTGCCCTAGGTGGTTCGGAACCCACCTTATAAAAACTGTAGGTCCCGTTGCGAAATAATCCAGGCAGTTAAGAAAGCGAAGTAAAATAAATGAAAAAAAAAAGAAAAAATATATCGGTATCTAATCAATTACTAAATATTTAGGTATTGTGTGTGTGTGTGTGTGTACGAGGTATTATACCAATTTCATATCCATAAAATTTTAAAAATCACAGGGAATGGCAATATTCTGGATCGGAAAAAAAGTTTAATTTTCTAGTTAAAATAGCTCCGAGTGCAAAGGGTTAATATATGGGGGACAATTAATGTTCTGGGAACATTAAATATTATAAATAATCTTGGCCACAGCTGAATCAACGGAAATTACCGCTGTAAGGCAATTCGAAGATGCCTAACTTCCTCGAGGCACTGCCCAAACAATCGTTCCATTATTTATGCACGAAGTTCTATCATCGCGGTGTGGTGCTCGCACAAATTGTCCGATTCTCAGAGTTCGATCGGAATCAATTACGTATTTTTTAGGACTTCAATCTTATTCTCTCAAGGGGACAGTTCCTACTAACCAATTTCATTTCGAAACGACTACAATGACCTACTGAATGAAAGTCATTCAAGGTTACTCAGGGGCAGCCACAATGGAGAATTGTATACATCGATAGTCTCAATGTAGCATTGTAATTAAATGATACAATTTTGTCATTATTGTGAATGTACAGGTCCCCCTTGGAATGCGCAAATTAATTAATATTTGTGTAAAATGGAGCAGGTGAATCTACACTCATTTGACTGACTCCCACGTGAATCCACAACTAATCTGCACAGCTCCCCGACCGATAAGCTCTTCGAAAGAAATAAAGAAAAACAAAGGGCCTTTTTCGAAAACGATTCCACTATCCAAACACTCGCGGAGCAGCACTTTCCGCAAAATGTTCACGTGGTCGAGTGCACCGACGCCGCGCAAACATTCAAAATCGATTTCCGCGGAAACAAAGCTTTCTACGAACAAATTTTACACTCCACTTTTCGGCAGACTTTCGCCTGTAGAACAACATCTCCCACCTGCGTGCTTTATTACTGCGTCATGGGGGAACACCCTGTATATTATCGTGCGGAACAGGCCCGCGGCCACGTAGTTCTCGGAAATATAATAATTTCGCGGGCGAATTGGCTCGGAAACGAACCGATAATGAAGTCGCGGCGCTTCCATCCGGAAATTCCGTTGATCGCGAACCTGGTGGCGAGGCTGATCGCTGCTTTTTACAACGCGTTTTACATCCTGATTATTTCCGGCCAACGGGAGGCATCTACTGTGGCCAATCACTCCAATTCGCGGCAGTTATTCCCGTAGATGTAGTACTGCTGTTTCTGTGGTTACGTTGCACAGTGTAGCCGATCGCCCCAATGTAGCTGCTCAAAAGTCCCAAAATGAGAATTGGAGACTGCCTCCCCCCAACGCTTGTGCGGCGTTTAATTATACAGTCCTCAACAAAATATTAAGACACCTAGCAAATTCTTAAATTTCTTATATTTAAAGGTGGAAAGTGTACACTGCATAATATCTCCAAAGTAAACACGCAAAATCTTAGGTTTGTATCGCATACCATAGCAAAATTAGAGAAAGATATGTGGACACGGACTGACACTGCTTCGACAAAAGTATGACATTTGGCTTATTTTCCACTCATGTGACTGTTACCGTTAAGTTTTCTAGTGCGAACGTATTTAGACGTTGAATCTTGTGATTTTCTTACAGCATAAGTACATTTATTAAAACGAGAAATAAATAACGGGTCGAGGAAAACATTTAGATAAAAGTGAGGTCGATCGAATCGTTCTGTTGCGCTCGGAAAAAAGTACAGTATTATTAAAATTGCGGAATTATTAAACAGAAGTTGGTGCGCGACATGTAATGTGTTACAAAATCCAAGTGCTTATCCAAAAACAAAAGGAAGTGGAAGACGTTACTTTTAAACGTGATAAATGTGCAATTCTGCGTGTTGCGTTGAATTTTAAGGACGCAGCAGGACGAATAGCCGAAGAAGCAGGTGTGAAAAGAAATATAAGAAATGTACATCGCATTTCACAAGGAAGCAAACACATTAAACGGAAGAAAATAAAACAACGGCCACCCTTAATGGAGAAACACAAAGCAGAACGACTAAAGTTCGCCTGTGAACACGTCCCCTAGATGAAAAACTGGAAAAAAGGCATTTTCAGTGTCGAGTAAAAATTGAATCTAGATGGCCCTGGCGGCTGGGCCTACTACTTTCATGATTGCTGAATGGAAGAACTCCATTTAAGTTGCCGTCAAATGGGTGGTGGCAGTGTTGTGGTATGGGCCGCTATTGGTTACCATGGAAAAACAGAAATAAATTTTTTATCAGGTCGGATGAATAGTAATAAATATATTGAACAATTAACAAATCAGTTAAACAAGCCTGCAGCTCGTATCACGCGCGATAACTATATTTTTCAACAGGATAATGCAGCAATCCATACAGCAAAATCTGTGAAACAATTCTTTTCTTCAAAAAATATTAATATTTTGGAATGGCCCACTCGTTCTCCCGATTTAAATATTATAGAAAATGTGTGATGAGATTTGTCAAGACGAGTCTACGCGAATGGGAGACAATACAATAACGTAAATGAACTAAAAGAAAGTATAAATCACAATTGGACACATTTAGAACAAAAACAAATCAAAAAGTTATATAAAACTATCCAAAAGCGATTACTAGACGTAATTCAATTCAAGGGATGTATCACAAAGTGTGTATATTGTATTTTTATTTGCTTAATGTCGAACATTTTTCTGTTAGTGTCTTATACTTTTGTCGAATTAATGTCAGACCCTGTTTACATATCTTTCTCTAATTTTTCTGGAAATAGTATGTAATATACAGGATACAACGGAGTGCGTACATTTTCTACCTTTAAATATAAGAAATTTAGAAACATGCTAGGTGTCTTATTATTTTGTCGAAGACTATAAGTATGTTTGAAAGCTCGATACATATAATCAATATTTGGCAAAAGGGACCTTGAACAGATTTTAAGTAAACAATGAGGAACCTGCTTAACCTCCCGGAAGATAAAGGGGCAGTATCAGATTATTAGTGACATCTTTACTTTTAGTAGTGTTCTCTCAAACGTTAAGTAATAAAACATTTCTCACCAGCTATGGAATATACAGGGTGTCCCAAAATTCCTTCAACAGCCGGAAATGCGAGGTTCCTGAGATCATTTGAAGCGACATTTTCCTTAGCAAAAATGTTATCCGCGGCTTTGTTTAGGAGTTATTAACGAAAAACACGGACCAATCAGAGCGCGACCTAGACGCGAGTTGGCACAGTCGGCCCGGCGCGCTAACTGTCTATTGGCCGACTGTGCTAACCCACGTCTAGGTCGCGCTCTGATTGGTCCGTGTTTTTCGTTAATAACTCCTAAACAAAGCCACGGATAACATTTTTGCTGAGGAAAATGTCGCTTTAAATAACGTTAGGAACCTCCCAATTCCGGCTGTTGGAGGAATTTCGGAACGCCCTGTATAAAGGAACGTAAGTATTATACAGGTAACCCTCCTATAACACGGTAGATAGGTTCCAATTTTTTCTTTTTTTTTTAGAACAGGAAAACTTTCTTTGATAATTACAGTCCTTTTCTAACTTTAGAAATGTGTAACTTGCTACGAACCTATCATGTACAGGGTGTGGCCGGACGGGTGGTACAACCGAGCAAGGAGTGATACTACATGTAAAAATAAGTCGAAAAAAAGCAAATAACATTTTTTTCGTTTGACGCTTCGTTTTCGAGAAAATCGAATTTAAAGTTCCGCCAGGTTCGCATACTTTAATATACGCAGGGAGTAGAATAGGGTGGCCATGATCAGACGAGTCAGACGATTCCTATCAATAGCACGTGTATTCGCTGCATTTTCAAACTCGATTTTCTCGGAAACGAAGCAGCCGATATGGGTGGGTGTAGTGGCTCGTAAGCAAACCAGTTCAAACTAGCTGCTCCAATCACTCTTTCTTCGCGAATATCTTGGAAACTAAGGCCGAGCGACAGATAATTTATAAAGCAAAGTTGTTCAGAATGGTGTCCTCGACAATATATGTCAAGGTGAAGGTCATCCGAGATGGCTTCCCACAAAGCTACATTTACCGAGAAATCGTGAAAAGCACTTTCTGAATTTTGAACAACTAGATCGGCGATCGGCCACACTGTGCGTCGTATTACGAGTGCCTCGATAAAAAACGCTGTCACTTGGCATGCTTACATTGGAGTAAGGGAGAATAGCCCGTCGACTTTTCAATATACTTACAAGTGCAAGAAGTTACAGCTACTTCCCACGATAACGTCACAATAAAGAAGCAAATAATACAAGATGGTTATTCGTCCAATTACGTTCTTTATTGCTCAAGGCATCGTTAACTGGTCGCTAGTAAACAAGAAGAATAAAAACGTTCCCAGAAATTCTCTCAGCCAGAACAGTTTTAGAAAGCAACATGGACGGCCGTGCATGTAATGCGTACCATTAGAGTAATGCGCGAGTAAACGCGCTCCGCCGGTCTCGTTAACGCGAAGTTATAATGGAAAGGAAGGGCCGGTGGTAAAGGTAGTCGAGCAAACGGAGGGATCAAATCGGCGCACGGAAATTGTCGGTCGAAAATTTCAAATGTAGCGAAAGAAAAAAAAGAAAGAATTCGGCTGACTAGCCCGGACGACGTGCACGTCGGAAACGCACGAGATTAAATCGATCGAAGCTGCGGCTCCCGAAACGCGAAAGTCGACGTGGATCGCGAGAGCCCCCAGCTCCCCTTTCCCTCCTTCCCTCCTTCTGTTCCCTTCTGTTTCTCCGCTTTTCACCGATGGGAAAGGGGGATCTTTATCTCCCCGTGCCTGGAAACCCGAAGCTGGGAAACGGATTCTCGTTAATTAGATTGCCACCCGAACGTCCGCGCAACGTTTCCCCTTTCGCACAGAAACTTCACCGACGTATAATTTAATGGCCGATGCTCTTTGCCCGGCCGCATTATGGCGGTCCGCTAATTTTACGCACCGATGTAAGCCGAAGCGGAGCCGAAGTTCGCGGACACGTCGCCGCGAGTCCATCTCCGAGCAGAACTTTTTCCCGACGCGACGGAACTTTTAATCTGCCGGCCGTCGTAATGCCGTCGCCCTGTCTTTGATATCTCACGTCCGTGAAAACGGCGGCGATGCCGTTGTTCCATGTGAAATGTCCGATTTTTAACAGTGCTACGTCCTAAGGTGGACGTTGTTATAGATTGTAAAATTATATAAATTGATAGATTTTAATTGAAGATAAAACGCAGTTTCGAACCTACCTGCGTTTACCGGCTTCGCTTCGGGTAATTGAGGATTCGTTAAATTCTAAGTGACTTTGATCGTGGAATTGGAACGAAGAAATCGAAGTTGGGTAAACTCTTATAAAAAAATCATGCGAAATATTGATTTGAATCAAAATAAACAAGAATATATTCTACTGAACAAATTTAGGGTACATAATGTTTTCGAAATCTTATTATAAATTGTTAGTAATTACCGATACGCAGTTTTCGCTTTTGAAGCCTCAATGCTGTCGCTTCAGCACGCTTTAGAATGATGTTGAAAATGTGGTTATTCCTTTGGAGTTGTGGGAGATGGTTGTTCCGTTGTTTGTTGGAGATGGTGGTTCTCCAACAGGTGTACATGTTTCTTCACTTTATTGAACACACACAATATTATTCCAGCGGGTTAACTCGCTTTCTTGATTTTGAACTGATTTACACTGTATAATGACGATTGATTAAACTGAACTATGACTGTGTATCGTGAACTGAGCTCCTGATGAGGAGCCATCCCTTTTATAGATTGATCAATCCATTGTTCTCATAGGCGAGTGCGTCTTCACCAGTTCCATTTAATCGTTTTCTTCTTAGTCTCTTTCTTCTTAATCGTATACATTGCATCTTTTATCTGCCTCTTGGCTGGATCATATTACTCTGCGCATCCTCCTAAATCAGGGGAACGCACCATTTTCTTGGACTTATTCGTCATGAGGTGGCTACATCATCACTAATTTCTTTTAATCGTTTTCTTCCTAATTGGTTTCTTAAGAAAATTTATGTCATGCTCGATTTTATCAATTATTATTAACGGCTGAACCACTGGACTTGACAACAGCAATATTAAATAACACACAGTCGTTCAATCGGAATCTTCATTTTTATAGGATACATAAGTAGCTGCCAAAAATTAATGAATTGCTTCTCAAGTTAGAAAACATCTTGCAAAATTATGTCCCCTACCAGGTACACTGTAAAATCGCGTACAATAATTTATGATCGTATGGATATCTGCAGTAATCACTTTAAGACATGCATCACCGTAAATCACAGGGTTTCGAGGGACTAAAACGTACACTTTCTCCGCTTCCTTCCACACGCACACCACCGTTCCTCTTAATCGCCTTAGCTTCTTTCGCCCCGACTCTTTTAAATCATCTGCTTTGCCGGACAATGCGAGATAAAAAGTTCCCTGACAAAAAAACATTTCCTCTTTATGTACAATTTTCACGTCGCTCTGAAACCCCGTTTAAGTTAGGCAGCTTTTGGTCGAATGTGACTGACACTGAGTTGATCAACCTAAGTAGTCCGTGTAACCACAGTGACAATCCAGTGATAGCCCGTTTGTGTATTTTTGGTTGAATTGCATCACTGATAAAATCGCTAAATGTATGCGTTTGTATCGATCACAGGAATACTTGTGGAACACTGCAATTGATTGATATAAAAACCGCAATTTGAAACCACTGCGTGGGAAGAGATTAATCATACGCGATATAATTCATTCGTCTGTTTTTCAAGCAGCCAAAACAGGGTTGTTGAATATTAGGTGTGCAAATAAGTTCTTTCTGATGTGTATGATGTTCTGAGCTGAAATGAAATGTGTATGTGGATTACATCTCTCATCTCTGGCAATAATTGATACAGAAAATTTTTGAGAAAAACGATATTAAATGTTCAAAACTTCATATAACTCATATAACCTGGATTTTCATCCGCGTGGTCGGGCTGGCCTGACGATCGGCCCTCTCCGCCCCCCACCACCACCTAATCCAAACTAATTCTGATCGCATAATCTCTGCATTCTATATAGCCGTCATACAGAATTTGCACTAAATTAAATAGTAATGGATAAATCATGCGATCATTAAAATCGAAGGTGGCTCCGCATAAGTGAATAATTACCTACCATTTTTCTCAGAAAGTATTGTCTTTATAATAACAATCAATAGAACATAAAATGTGTATTTTGATGAGGTCTACAACGTTTATCTGAAGTATTTTTAAAAATTCCCATTATTTACGGAAGTAAATAAAAAAACTATGATTTTTATGGTTTTTTTTACGGATCAAATTGTTGAAATAGAAATATTTTATTTTGTGGTTCAGATTGTTAAAATAGAAATATTTCATTTCCGAAGTTGTATATCTTATTTAAAATACTATTTTCTTTCAGCACAATAAAATCTAAAATATTAAATAGTATTTGAAATATTTATTTGTTTCGCAAAATAATGCCCATCTCTGACTAGCTGGAGCGAGAGTGTGGTGGCACACTCACACACCGCTAGAC
>CM052313.1:18708651-18721451 GCA_028455605.1 Lasioglossum malachurum | reverse complement strand
ATTACAAGAACTTGGATTAGAAGCGCGTGATATAGTAAGACCGCTCGAGGTCGGATGAGAGTGAGGACTCGACGGAGTCCTGAACGGGACGTCCAGGAGGCGGCGAGCCTCATTGGAGTCAGGACGAGAGCGACAGACTGACTGTCTGAATTGAACTGAATAACTGAACTCAGTTTGGGATCGTGAGGTCAAATATATAGGTGTCTTGTCGTCTGCGCTATGTGTCGGGTGTTATGAGATGTGCAATTAATCATTGCGAGGGATGCTACGTGATACGGCTACGGGGAATACGTTAAGATATGATTATTATACAAGGGTTAAGATAAGAATGAAGGTATAGTATGACGTGAGAATCGGATGTGGTGATCGGAGCGGAGTATGACTACTTATATCTAACGAATATTATTAATAATTACGGTTACAATACCCTACTCTTATTAACTATGCTTATAACCTATGGCAACACGTCGGCAGACGTGACAGTCTGTATCAGTTGCAAGAATGTTTCTAGCTCTAGTAAATTGAAAACGACGTGTCGATATTTTTAAATCCTTCTGATCTTTTCAATTTTTTATCATAAATGCATGAAATTAAGAACGCTTGTATTTACAGGTACATCTCATGATCATGGACCTAAAGGACTGTGTCTAGTTCGAGAAGTCGAAGTCGACCTCTAGTACGTCCTTCAGCCATCTTGTGTAGTATTAAAGTGGCGTTCACACTACGATCTCATATATGGTATCAATAATCATGGGAAGTTAATCTTCCTCGTTAATGTATGTGCAACGCCGTATTGCGGCATTTAAATTTTTTTGTAATGAATTTTTCAATATTATAGAACACAGTAATAATCAACCAACACTATACAACCGTAGAATGAATTTAATTAAGTGTGTATCGTAGAGTATTATATTAATTCAAGAGTATATTATATTTGTAAAATTAAATCAGATATAACCAAAATGCAATATTACAATAACTTAGTTTTGTTTTCTGGCAACTAAACGTGTTTTGTTTTTATTAATCTGATACATTACGTTTCGTATCATTTATTACAACATCTATAAAACAATTTAACGCGTAGAGACAAAGTGTAACTTAAAATTTTACCGCGACATGGCATACATGGCAGCACCAGGTTTGCCTACCAAGATGGCTGAAGGACGTTTTAGAGGTCGACTCCTCCTTCCGTCTTTCGATTCAACCTCCCGCACCTATAGGTACATTTTATGCACCGTCCTTTAGGTCCATGATCATGACACGTTCCTCATTTTTTATCTACAATATGAAATGCCGAAAAAAAATTGTACAGCGATTTTTAAAATTTCAATACAAACGGGAAGCTTCAGTCTTCGAATCCATGATAGATTCATTCCCGGAGTAAATGTATCACCGATGAAAATGATTCACCATCCGAGAGGTAACATTCAAAACCAGGGACCAAAAATAACAGTTATTCTAAAATTTTCTATGATAAAAATCATTAATAAAAAGTTGATTGAATCGAAATTAACTTCTCTCATTCATAACTGTTATGAGCGATCAAAATAAATTTATCTCATCGGATAACTGTTATGAGCGATCGAAATGGTTTTCTCTTATCGATAACTGTTATGAACGATCGAAATAAACTCTCGCCGACAACTGCTATGAGCAACCGAAATAAACTTCTCCCATCGATAACTGTTAGGAGGGATCAAAATAAATTGCTCTCATTGATAACTATTATAAGTGGCCGAAATGAATTTCTCTCTCTCTCTTTCTCACACACACAACGAGAAGATTTACCAGCAAGAGAAAAAATTTTCGGTTTCTTATAATTCTTATTTGTAACCAATACGATTTATTCGATGAAATACTTGTTATTCTGACTTTTTCTCTTTTTGGTTATAACAGTTATGGTCCCTGTTTAAAACACATCCCAACTTCCCGACCAATACTGGGAGGTTAAAGCGATGTAGAAATTACTGGGAACCATGCAAATGCACATGGAGGGTTGAATAACGTTTTACCTGTCCCGGCGAACGTTCAACTACGGAATTTCGTAAATAATGAACAGTTACGATGCGTTTCTTGCCTCCGTAACGGAATGAAACGGCGTCGTCCGAGATGGGATAACGGAACGAACTGGCAAAAACAGGCAAGAAAAAGCGCGGTCCCCATATATCGTCGACCGTGACAGTTTTTAATCGCAATAGTACGTTATTGGTGACTCGGTGTATCGTATTCGGTTGCGGTCCGCGTGCATTTTTTACTGGTGCAGAGAGCGGACTTTCGCCGGTATCGATGCCGCTCTCCCCCCACCCCGCGGTTCGATATATTTGCGATGAAGAAGCCTTCTTGGTCCGGCGCGGACGTTTTTGCGAATTAAATGCACCGCGATACACATCGTCACTGTTACCAGCCGCAGCGAACCGACCGCAGGACAGATTGATACGACTTTTTCGATATGGATCTCACCCCCGAAACCGAGCTTCCGATTCAGGGAACAGCGACAAAGAGATACGCTCGATGTCTCAGGCCTTTGTCCCTTGTCCTGCGACCGCCTTACGTGAGAGCGCGGATTTTGCTGCGATTCCCTGCGAGATCTCATTGCGTTCTCCGTAATGAAATTCTACTGGTTTGTGTCATTTTTTTTTAATCGACTTCGAAAAAAGAGGCCTTTTTTTTCGCTTTCTTTTTCTATGTATGTTCACCGATTACGCCGAGATGGATGGCCCAATCGGAACGAAACCTTTTGCATCTTGTAGAGTATGTCCCCGGGGTGGTCCCGTGAATAAAAAATGTCGCGTTTTTTTATTCATTACGATTTTATTTGCGAAAAATGAATTATTTCGTGTATGTTCATTGTTCACCGATTACTCCGAGATGGATGGACCAATCAGGATGAAACCTTCTGCATTTTGTAGGGTATGTCTCCCGATTGGTCCCTTGAAAACAAATTTTCCATTTTTTCATTCTTTACGGTTTCTATTGCAAATAACAAATAAGACCGAAAAACCATCCTACGGTGTTCTACAAATTCTGCTCGTTCCACTAAAAAGTGTGAAATAAAAAAATTTTATAAAAAAAATTAAACCGACTTCGAAAAAACGCACTAAGAAAATGCACTAAAAAGTATGAAATAATTTCCATTTAATTGATGTGAGAATACACACGAACTTTAATTTGGTGTGTAAAACGTGTGATAACTAAATTCTCACTATTGATTTTCTTACACTTCAGTAGGAATTTAACTAGTGATCTTCAACAATTAACAAAGTATATAAGGTAACACGCTAAATATGAACCGAACTTTAAATCTAAGACTATGTATAAACACATTCGATAAAATTCGAACTGGAAGAAACTATAATATAACGTAAAAGTGTGTAATAGACGCTCTCTGGTGGCACTGTGTCAACTGAATACTGCCTGCAAGGAGACCATTTAGTCGAAGGCTTATCTGCAGCATCCCATAAACACTCTCAATATCGGTAATCTAAACAATTCCCTCATAAGATGTCCCGGAGGACCGGGCGAACGCGTTCGAACATGAGAGTTCAGCGTACGGGCGTCTCACGTGATACGCTGCGATTTTCGATGCTCATATCTACTTAAATTAGTTATAACTCTTCACTCCGGAAAAATCCGGAACCAATTCTTTTTGGACTATGATCACAAACCTTTATCGAATGTAATGTTACAAGAAAGAGTGCTCAATTTAGCTCAATAGTATAACAAAATCGTCAATAAAGTTTTGTAATCGTAAAAAAACTTACAGAATGAGATCAGCAATGTTCAAATATTAATAACTATACTAATTTAGACGATAACAAGATGAAATCTGTGGGAAAGTGCTCTGTACGTCTACCTGAAAAAATTTTTGTAATACAAGAATTTACACAAATTTCCTTAAAACACTTGAAAATCGCCAACGAACGGACGCTGTTTTAGGGACTGTTTAAGAACGCAAAAGCGCCCCTTAAAGTCTCTTGACTTTCGATGAAGTGGTGTACTTCACGGGTGTACAAATAGAAAAAGCAATATTGAAATCTTATTCTTCAGACCTTCGAACAAAAATTTTATGACACACGCAAAAATATAGAAATCCACTTTTTCCGGTTTTCCGGTCAAATATCTCACTGTGAGTCGCTTAAAGTCCCGAGGAGAAAATTGCACGGCATTAATACGACGAGGATATTCAACTTTGATTTTCTCTAGAACGCGAGAAGCTCTAGGCGAAAGCGTGTTGTTCTAAACTTTTTGCTTGTATCGTTAATAAGGAGTCCTGCGCTGGTACAGAACTTTCCGTAGCACGGTGTACGCGCTTGAATTCGCAATTTTCTATCTGCTCCATCGGCAATAAACGTGCAGTCCGCGGCGCGTCCCGTTTTATCGCGATATATCAACACGACTGAGCCCGGCGATATCGAGTTATCTAAAATTCGTACCAATTGCGGGACTGCTTGGCCAGATACGAGCCACGTTCCCGGGTTACTGGGAACTCGCTCCCACCTCACCTCCCCGGCCAATAATACACTCTTTCGGTGGATGTTTAACGTATCGTCGAACAATCGTTTAGTTACACCGTCCGGTCGGCCGCGTCGGCTGAAAATTGTTTTATCGTAGCCTGTTGTTAACGCATTTGCGAGTTGCGCGGACGTATTTTCTGCGTTTCATAAAATCCCATTTTTGTATTTATTCTGGTGCCGGGTTCCGTTTCGATGCGAGGGGATCGACGCGTTTGTCGATCATTAACTGAGAGATACTCTCTTTCGAGCAATTTAAATATTTTCAACCGGATGGATGATTGTAAACGATCAATTTTTATATTGTTTAACGAAATTTACGGCAGTGTTTGTTCATTTCTGCTGCATCTTTCGTTGTAAATCGCTTCCTTCAACCCGTTGACGTTCGGCGCGCATATTTCTACCCTTATCTTGCGGTTTCGACACGTCGCATTTCTTCTATCTGTCAAACGTTCTTCCTATTTTCGGCTCGGAAGTCAAGTTTTTTCAACATGTATCCTTTGTTCTCGACGAGACGATTTAATTAAATGAGATCTGTGTCAGAGTTAATGGGATCGTGGGACATTTGAATGTGTTTATAAATTTTGTTACAATTTTACAAGAATTTTTCGAAGATCACAAACATTATTGGGCAAAGAAAGAGGTGATTGAGATCATCTATTCAGTAAATATTGAACGCACACATTTGTGTCCTAATGTTTTCACCCGTCTTCTTTTTTTTAACAGAGCGTTTATTGTGCCAAACAAAAAATATAATGTTCACCCTTCTTCTATGCTATCAGCAGAGTGGGGAAAAATTATTATTTAAATAAAATGTTGGCCCAACTCTGGCAATCAGCCCTTCAAAGCTATCATAAAGAATCATGCCAATCCTATAATGTATACACGTACTACTGTGCCAAAGAAAGAAGCACCCGGTCATGTTTAATAGAAAAGCGTAAAATATCAAATAAGAAAACAGTAATTGAATAGTTCTGAGAATATGTGTTATTGCGGATCATCGAATACATTAAATGCAATAAATAAATCATTGTACAATACATTTTGTACACATAAAAATATTGTTTGTCATTATATCTTATAATTATACTGGGTGCTTCTTTCTTTTGCATAGTAGTGTACAGGGTGTTTTGCACAGAAGTTACGAAAAATTTTTTTTTTCAAAAATTGTTCGGTATGAAGGATACGATCATATAGACTAATTTTTTGAGGACTAGAATGGTGGGGAGGGGGGATTTCAAAGTCAAATTAAGTTTTTTAAATGGAATGCCCTATTTTTTATACCATAGATCGATAGATTATCAAATTCTGAGTATAATAGTGTGTTGACCTTCCTATGTCCTAAACCTGATAGTTAACGAGGTATTATCGAAAGAAGAAAGAAAATTGTTTCGATGATATCTCGTTAACTATTAGGTTTAGGACATATTCTATCGATCTATGATATAAAAAAAGGACATTCCATTTAGAAACTTAATTTGACTTTGAAATATCCCCTCCTCACCATTCTAGTCCTCAAAAAAATTAGTCTCATATAATTGTACCCTTCATACCGAACAATTCTTGTAAACAAATCTTTTTCGTAACTTCTGTGCGTCACAAGATATTTCCGTCATCAGATAAACGAAACACCGTATATACCGGAACTCATGCTCCAAAAACAAGAATTAAAAATGTGAGACGAGAAAGCTGTGCTCGCTTATTCAGGAGATTCAATTTTCAGGCCAGCCACAAAAGTTCCAAAGAAACACCAGCAGAAGCTGATTCCAGAGCAAGCTGGCCGCGACCAATTTCCCCGTTCGCTGATTAATTTCGCCAAGGCGGAACTCGCGGATTTAATAGCCCGTGAACGTAATCTCCGAGCAGGTATTTGGTGCTGGCCCGACCCTTGCTTCTCCTGGCGTTTCGCAGAATTCGCAGGGGCGTATTGCGAGCCCGCGAGGGAGCCGGGTCAACGACACGCGCGGGCTTGCGAGAGACTGAACTTTTAAATCCGCTTGCCAATCGAGCGCGTATCGGGGATGAAATTGTTACGCACGGCAGTAATTAGCGCTCCGCTCCTGGGGACCATGTTTCGATTTAATTTTCCCCCGGTCGCGGAAACCGTTCCGCGAGCCGAGAGACACGTCGGCCTGCTCGTTCCGAAGAGGGGATCCTATCTCCGCTTCTTCGCGGGCTTTTTGTCCGCTCGAGGACAATCTGCTGGCAGAAGTGCCCGTTAATCTATCATGAATAAAGAAACGCGGTGCGTTTCGCTGAAGAAACAACCTTCGCTGGAGTAGCTGCGTTGGCTCTGCCTGGACGAAGGGAATGGACGCCGTTATCACCTTAGACTTTAGACCATATGTATACAGTGAGGCGCTACAAACAGGCCACCCGAATAACTCGGCTGCTATTGGTGTTAGAAAGAAATGCATCAGATGGAACTTGCATGGTTTCGAGGGGGCATTAATCTGACGTTAGTAGCTTTCTTGTAGGTGGACGCGTAAAGGACATATGAAGGTCAACTTCATTTTTTAAAATGGAATTAGGTATTTTTTAATACGTCAATCGATGCAGCTGGACATTCGTTATAAAAAAGTACTATATAAGCTATGTATTTCAATTTAAATAACTCTAAAACACCATTACTGTCGTACTAACAATAAGACGTTAGCGTTTACTTACTTGTGTAACGTCTTAGTACGACCGCAATGGTGTTTTAGAGTTATTTAAATTGAAATATCTCCTGAACTACTAACTTTTCGACATACATAGGTTAGTACTTTTTTTATAGTGAATGTCCAGCTGCATCGATTGATGTATTAAAAAATATCTCATTCCATTTAAAAAAATGAAGTTAACCTTCATATGTCCTTTACGCGTCCACCTACAAAAAAGCTACTAACATCAGATTAATGCCTCCTCGAAACCATGCAAGTTCCATCTGATGCATTTCTTCCTAACACCAATAGCAGCCGAGTTATTCGGGTGGCCTGTTTGTAGCGCCTCACCCTGTAAGTAAACCTACAGACACGGCACAGATAGTTTTCCTTGAAGAAGAGATGAACTGGACCTGCAACGTTACATTTTCCAAAGATGCATAAGCTATGCTCATCGCTTGGTTTATGGGGGGAGAACGCCGTGTACCGTTGAGTTCTGGCAAGAAGGTCCCCCCCCCCGAGGGAGGGGCACAGAGGCAAGAGGGGTCTATCGTTCTGCATAGCAGTGTAGTGTGTGTGTTACACCGAGATTCTCCGTCGAACCTTCATCTTACACATTTTACCACGTCGCGGCGTCTGTGTTCGATATGACACGGTCGCAATATCGTCTGAAATTTACTACATGTCTCTGTTATAATCTCATCAAAATGTTCAAAATCGATTGAAAAATTTCACACACGCAAGACTAAAAAGCAGAAAATAATTATTTAAATAAAAATAAATTTAAAAAAATACCACGTGTTTTGTAAATATGTTTTTTGGCTTCTACCCTTGAAAATACCTTTGTAAATGTGTTTTTGGACGTTATACCCTTAAACTTCCAAGCAGTACTAAAATCTTAATGAACTGAAAACTGGGGATGCTCGCTGCTGGAGAATGAAGGAACGGTGTTGTAGAAGGGGTAAGATAGAGTGGGAGAAGTGGAAGTGGTTCGTGTTGCGAAAAAAACCATCGTCGTCTCATATCGAAAGAGAACTGTACAACATGTTTATTCCAGAACCGTGTAGATAGACTTTTGGACTAAATGTGTAATTTCGAAGAAACTACTTCTGTCTAGCGTGCGCTCGTTTACGACACGTTCTCTATGCACAAGCATAAATCTTCATTCGCGTTCGCGTTGCATTCTTGCATTTACGGAAGTAAAAAAGCACGATGCGCCGGAAAAACTCGTTACCGCTCGCTATTTTCAACTCGTGGAACAAAAAACAGTAATTACTGTTCCGCTGCCACGAAAAAAATCCCCTTCGAAGTTGACTTTGAACGTTATTACGAGATTTCTTTTGAAAGCCAGTCATCCTATTCAACTTGCACCTATGACTGCAATATTGTTCCTAATTTCTTAGTGTACGCAATATTTTCAATATTCAAGAATCATCATTAAAGTTTCCATAAATACTATTGGGTTGTGTAATAAAAATTCCCGCGTTTTTTCTGTATTTTATTTTCTTCCTGCAATTTGGTGTTTTGTTAGGTAAAGTATACAGGTACGTATATACATTTCGCAAGTCTTTTTCTTGCTCTACAAACCTATCTGCTTCAATTTTTCGAATTAATTAATTTTAATCAATTTTGAGGCTTTTTCAATGGACGTTCCAGGAGGCAGATAATAACTCCGGAACCATTGATCCTACAGGATCGAAACTTCGATCTGCAGGTATCCCCGGGTACAAATCTACTGGATTGCATACCAAATAGATAATAATTTACAGAAGAAAGGCACAATCTAGGGCGCTATCTCCCTCAAAAGTCCTATCTTTCAAAAGTAGCTATTTTCATAGCTACATGCTGCCGAATAATGCAAATTACGCCTCGCGAACGAAAAACTAGCACTTTCGTGGGAGATAGCGATTTTGACTACTGAAAAACCCCGTGTTTGTATTATCGAGAAATGAGAAGGCGAATCCCGTACCTTTGCAATCCTGGAAACGGGTCTACCGCCTTAACAAACCAGAGCGTAGAGCGTTAGATCAACCCAGTATTATAGACAGTGGAGTTGCGTTCCGCGAAAAAACGAGTTGAAAAACGACCATGCTAAAGCACACAGTGAGGCGACATCGATCGAGGAAAGCGGAAAATTTGGTGGAGTCTGGTTCGAGACCGACTTTCGCCGCAAATACGCTCGCAGACGAGCGGGAGTCAGTATACCGAAAAATTACCGGTTTAAAAGGGGGTGGCGCGACCGGGGAAAGTCGCGTCTCACCTTGTCGCACCTCGTCCCACCTCGTCCCACCGCGGCCGTCTGTGTTTCACCTTGTCCCGCCTCGTCGCAGCTCGCGGGCGACTGTTTCTCGCGATCTCGAGCGGAACGCGGAGCCCGCGAGCGCTCTTTAGAGACCGGCGCGGCGCTTGTAATTGCCACCGAAATCAAGCTATCGACCACGAAACGAGTTCTCCGATATATAGGCGCGCCAGTTGATTCCCGTCGAAACTTCTCGACGAATCGAGCCAATCCGCCGGCCAAAGAGTTCAGAAACAACTCTCTCAGCCGTTCCGCTCCGCGGCGCTTTATTTATTTATTTATCGGGTTATTGCGCCCCTGCCGCGAATCCATCGCAAACACTAAGGAAAAATGCGCGCGGCCACGCAAATCTAAAAATAATATTAATTAAACACCGGCACCGCATTCGTCGAATAAATTATTCATTCTTTCCCGGATCCCTGGAAATATTTGCACGGTAATTTATACGGTGTAATTTGTACATGATTACAGGGACGAACCGCACTGGATGATATACCATTCGGTTTGTTTTATTCACAGTCTCGTATGTTCAACCGTAATATATTGTGTATGAATTATTAAACGTATCAAACGCGCGGAAATCGCAGGGAAATCACAGCTTACAAAAATTCACCGAATTTTTCCGCTTGACGGTATGTATTTCGGCTGGTGAACATTTAACGTTTCCAGGCAGTCGAATAGCGTTATCCAGGGGTTTTTGTCAGGTGTATCTGTGTGAATTGGCCGAGTCTCAAGTGAAATCCTCGAGGACTTGCTCAAAAAATTTGTAAAACCATCGGCCCTATGTAAATACGAAAGAACCAATAGC
Source organism: Lasioglossum malachurum (assembly GCA_028455605.1). Taxonomy (NCBI): domain Eukaryota; kingdom Metazoa; phylum Arthropoda; class Insecta; order Hymenoptera; family Halictidae; genus Lasioglossum; species Lasioglossum malachurum. The sequence continues at coordinate 18,711,191 of CM052313.1, read as the reverse complement.
AAGAGAACGAGCCAAACTCGAGTACGCCGATTTTGATGCAATTTATATGGGGAGTGGATCCCGGAAAAAATATTTGATATACATTTTGTGTGCTCGTGCATGCCGGGGGATGAAAACTGCCGTCAAAATTGAGGGATGGAAATATACTTTTTTTTCTGCACGGCAACTGCGTAGTGTTGGGAAACAAGTTTTTAAAAGTTGCGCGGTTTTAAATCGAGAATCCGCGGCCGTGTAGGACGTTAAAAGTGAAAATTATTTGTGGTCACCTTTGGTGGATCAAAACATGGAATAACGATAACCATTGCACATATTCGCCTCTCTCAACGGTCAATCATTGCTGCTACATAAAATAAATTGTTAAATGCGATTTAAATGAGTGCGATATGAATTTATAATGTCGATCTCACCGTCATACGCTATTGATTTATGCAACAAGCTGGGTGCGGCCAGGGGCAATCCAAATTGCATATGTTAATTAATAGACAGCGGGTCAGGTAAAATACAAAAATTGTTTGCAGCATATTGCAAAGCACAGGGGTCACTTATTTTTTTTCCGGCAGTTCTAAAAGATTGAAAATCTTAGATTATTCTTTTAATCTTTCTCCTGTTTGAAATTTTTCCTAGTCATTTTTCTCGTAATTGCTGAAAATCCGCAGTCTAATAATGATGAATTATTAAACAGACTTAACCAGTCTTAGGAATCTTAGGAATATTTTTCTCCAGCAATTTTAAACGATTGAAAATTTTATATTATTCTTTCAATCTTTTTGCCGTTTGAAATTTTTCCTAGCCATTTCTCTCGTAATTGCAGAAAAACTGCAGTCTAATGACGATAAACGTTAATCTTGAAAGTGGTCCAAGTCCATTTTCGAGAAAAACCAAGCTAGCAATTTTACTATTTACATTTCTACGTTATCTTTTCATTTCTGTGGAGCAAATTGTAACTAATATATTTAAAATCACAAAGACTTTGTAAAAAGGAAATTGGCTAGTCAATAGAATGATACAAATTTTTATTTTGAAAGTGGCCTAAGTTTATTTGTCAGTATTTTGCGTAGTAGAAATGTCATTGAAGAAAAATAATTTACAGGTAATAACTTTATCTTAAATGGAATGAAACAAGGGGAATTCATATCAACAAGATTTTTGGAGGAAGCAATTTTTAAAAGGGTAAAGAGTTCTAATAGAGAAACAGTAAAATGGTTAAAAATATGCTGGATGCGTTTTTTGAGAAATGAACCATATAAAATTTTTTATAAGATATGAATGAATGTGAATGCAGAGTTTAAAATACTGAATTTATTATCACGTCGGGGTATAGACCAAGAAAATTCGAAAATATTGTATTGACACCACTTTATATAAAAATATAAGACAAATTACGACAGAGAAATACAAGGATATGATGGACTTACTACGATGTATACCACCGGAGCACCTTGACTTCTTCAAATCCCTCCCGCATACGTAAAATGTAAATGAGGAGTAAACTGTTACGTAAGTTATATAGTTAGAAGAAATGGTGTTTTTCAAGTTTTCGAATGAAATATAAAATAAATTGAATATTGTTTTTTGAATTTGAAGCATTTTAAATTATATCGAATGGACTTGGGCTGTTTCACATTTTATGACAAATCTAGTTGTTAATTTTGAAAGTGGCTCAAGTCCATTCTTGGTAAGAAGACACATATTATTCACGGAATAATTGCTATTATCTTAATAGGAATTGTAAATTGAACTCTATTAGATACACTTAAGGAGTGTGGCACATTGGTATCCTATACGTATATTTTTAATTTCATTGGAACGCAAAATCTTAAATATCAGAATTTAAACTTAAATGGACTTAGGCCACTTTTTCAAAATAAACGGCTCAATTATTAACCAGTTTTAGGATTCGAACAGATAGAAGAGTGCGATGGCTTCGGAGACCGTAATATTTTTAGATCCTGGAATTTCGCTGTTTCTGGTGTTTTCCCAATTGTTGGCATAATTATCAGCGGCGTCTCATTTCCTTTGATAGTGACACGGCTCGGGTATGTCGCGAGCCGTCAACGAACACGCCTCGCAGCAAGCTTCCCCCGGGCAAATTATGTTGATACAGTCGTCCGCGGTTTCGGCGTTTCCATTTTTCACGCACGGACTGTGCAAACGAGCCGCGTTTCATCCCGACGCGCGACGGCACCCTGTAATTGAGATTTTTCTGGAGCGCACCGGATACGCCCGGCGCGGCGTCCGTATTTATTTTCCGCCAAGTAGGATACAGTTTTTCATCCGGTTCGATCCGAACGTCGACAAACAAACTCTACCTACGGTCGGCCATAGCGCGAAAAAAATCCTCGCGTCCCGGCCGAAATTAATTTCCGCAAAACGTCGCGTCGCGTCGTCGCTCGACGGTGACGGTCAATCCCCATAAGCTACGTTTACATTAGGCAACTTTTGGTTGGGCAGTTCTGTCGATCAACCTCAGGTCATTCGATTGTAGTCTAGCTCGAGCGAGAGTGTGGTGGCACACTCACACACCGCTAGACACTGTATAC